>CM071573.1:41703114-41958867 GCA_036426205.1 Ascaphus truei
CACACTCGGTGGTTTGTGTATGTGTGTGATACATGTATATGTATATGTAGAGGGATATATATACATATTATGTATATAATAATATATATAGTATTATATATATATATATATATATATATATATATATATTATATCTATAAGTATATATATTAATGATATTATAACTATATATAATATATAGAATATTTAGACTCATACGAACGAGCCCAAAGACCAGTAAAGAGAACAGCAAACCAACGAGGGGTAATCCAAAATAATTGATTGAAATTGAACAGATTACACAAGCCACAGTTTCGGTCTCAAGGGCAGACGAAACGTGTGGTTCGGGTTATCTGTTCTTCAATACCAGATTATTTTGGACTACCCTCTGTGGTGCTGGGTCTTTCATGGTCTTTGGGCTGGTCGTATATTGGGGATCCTATGAGGAATAGAATGCCGTTTGCTTACAGTAGAGTGGTGACCTGCTGGCTTTGTGGATAATGAGAGAGAATATTACGGAGTAGGCAGATATGATGAGAGATGAGGTAGTATATAGGTCAACAAAATATATACACATATCGAGAGCACATAGAGATACCTGTATAGAGAATACACATATATATACACATATATTAGATGACACACGTAGATATTATAACACCGACATTAGAGTATAGATATATGAGACAATGAGTATTAATAGAGATAGAGCTTATACACATAAGATAATGATACATATATAGTCTCTAATAATTATATATATATATAATATTAATTATATAGCATATATTAATATAGTATCGATATATTATAGTGTGGTATAATAGGGTTGTGTAGATGCATATATATAATATATATGTCTGTTGTGTGTGTATATATTATATATATATCATATATATATATATATAGATATAATCATAGGTAGATAATATGTATTATGATATATATATATTATATATAGTATGGATGTATGGTGTGTATTAAATATATAATAGATGATATATAAATATATATATATTTATATATATATATATATATATTGTATATAGTATATAATTATATAGGTATGTAAGTATGGGATAGAATAGTATGTGTGTGTATATATATATATGTATGGCTGTATATAATATATGTATGTGTGGATCTGTAGGTGTGTAATATATTATATGTATAAGTATATGTTGTAGATTATATCCTAGAGACTATCTATATATGGTGTGTGTATAGATATCTATATTATATATTATAATCTATATATATGTATATATATCGATATTATATATTATAATAGATAAGATATATTATATCTATAATATATATATAATAGCTAACACGGGGTACTGATACCTCTACTGTGTGTGTAAAAATAATATAAGTATATATATGTTATATTATATTATCCATAAATATACATATACAGACACACACTAACACAAGTTCTAGATAGCTAGATATAGCGCGCGCGCACAAACCGAAAACAAAACAATTGCATATATATGAGGATGGGTTGAAAACAAACAGCGTCCATCCAGTTAACCTATGCACTAATTTAGACGACATATCTTTTATCCTAATACTGTACTTACGTATATTGATCCAGAGGAATGGCAACTAGAAAATTCCAGTGAGCAATTAGTCATCCAATAGTATCTACAATAGGACGAAATTGAAATAAAAATACAATCAGAATTACTCGTCGGAATCAATTCGCTCCAGCTTTTACTTATTTGCAATCCCTGTATACCTTTCCTTCTAATAAGTGTCCAAACCTTGTTTTTGAAACAGAATCTATTGTAATCTGCCTATCAGTCTCTATGGGTAATGAAATTCCAATTGTAAATGCCCTGTGTAAAGAACCCTGTCTTGGTTGTGTGTGAAAGAGTCCTTCCTCCAACTTAAGAAGAGACCCAGTCACTTTGTACGCCCTGGGATTGAATAGCTTCTTTGAAAGCCTGTATTGTCCCCGAATAAATTGTTATATGTTATATCATATCCCTCTCTGACGCTCATGTTTTCTAATGTAACAAAACTCTAATTTAGCAGCTCTCATCAACCGTTACGATTCCATCCCTTTATTAATTTGGTGGCTTCTTCTCTGCCTCTCTTCTAGTACCGTAAGTCGTTTTCTAAGCCGTGAGGCCTAAAACATTGTACTTAGATTCAAGGGTGTGATCAGAACTAACTTAATCATGTATAAAGGGTCATAATTTAGGTTTACTTAACTTCGCCTTCCAGCAATGGCACGGTTTAATGCAAGAGTAAAGATCTGTTGCCTGCAGCTACTGCATCGACATGGGCGCATATTGCTAAACGCCTGCGTCTTCAAGACCTCCTAATATCCTTCTTCCATCAGTACCTTCCCCCCAATTATCCCCATGTAATTTGTAAGTCCCCTGTGATTCTGGTTTCCACCAATGCATAACCTATTTACATTTATACCTGTATTAAACCTCCATCTGCCAATTCTACCCAGCCCAAGAGTTCCGGGTCTCTCCACGTCCTTCTAGAGTTGAAATATACATTTACTTGCCTGACATTTTACCTCTACACAATTTTAAGTATCAATAGCAAAGATGCCACATCGCCCAGGTCATTAATAGAAACAAGGTTAAAAAGCAGGTCGGTCACCAGTATACCGACCGATCCCTGAGCTACCTCCATCTCACGTTCCTAAGCCAACCTGAAAATTTCCATTTATGACAATCAATCTGCTGTTGTTCATCCTTACAACCAGTTTTCAATCGGATGCATATATTTTACGGAGCCAATGGCTAATTTGTAATAACCTCTAGTGTGGAATGTATTCAAAAGCCGTTCGAAAATCTCTGAGTAGACCAATCAGACTGCATACCTGGTTAGATTACTACTTGGGCCAACAACAAAAACACACACAACACTGCGACAAAATGCAATAGCCCACTCGTCTTTGGAGAGGTGCATTTGGCCCGCGCGTCGAGGTGCTCTAATGGTGGCGGAGTGACAGCGGTAGTGGTGGTTACAGTGGGCTGTCCCTGTATTGCTGGCTGCAAAGTTACTGTTGTCTTCCCCCTCCAGCTCCCGTCAAATTGGCAACGGGACATACGTGGATGTCAAGGGAGGGGGAGTTCACAAGATGGGGGGGGGGGGCGTTTCCCACCCCTTCCCCCACCCTCAACCATCCCTCCGGGCGGAGAGACAATTTTTTAACAATTTGTCGAAGCCTAGAATATAAACACACACACACAAAACACACACACAACAACGTTTTAGGAGCCTAGCAGTTGGGTAACGCTTGTGCAATCATCACACAGGTACGATGCACATGACAACACGCTCCGACAACATTCACACTGAATGACACACAGCAAATTCGGCCCGTACGTAACGCCACAAGTTACCTGGATGGTACACAGTCAGTGGACACAGTGCTTCACCATGCTTCCCCATCCGTTCTCATCCTGAGTTGGGACGGCGATGATGACTGACTGTCCAAATCACCCGAGCCGACAGCCCAGGAAGTGCGAGCTCGTCATGGCTCCTGCCAGTTGCCTCAGCCAGGAGCATGGCGCATGCCGTGCCGGGCACGGTGAACGGTCATGGCAGCAGATGGTGTGCCGGACTGAAATTGTAAGTGACTGATTCAGGGGGAGTTTTTCCCAGGCACTGAGCATAGGATTATGGTAAAGGTTTAAACCCAACCCTAAGTTAATAATGCTCACAAGGGGAATTATTTATTGGACCTCTCCCCTCTTACCTAAGAAGTTGCAATTGTACAGACCTTTTAAAAGCTGCAGAAGGGTTATTAAGCAAACAAGGTCCAGAAATACACAATGATGAGATTCTGATGCCTGAATACTGTAATTTACTGTCATTTAGAGTAACTGATCCACTGTTAAGACCACCTTGTTGAAGCAGGGATACCCTTAGGGACCTTGCCTGTTGGATCGTGAGGAATGGAGTTGCTCACCCCCGCAGTAAGAACTGTGCTTCTATGATGTAGTTGTAAAATTTTTGCATGATTTTGGTAACTTGATTGACCAACATAATTTTACGTTTTTTAACAGATGGTTATGGGGGGATGACTTTCAGTTTTCATGCTTTCAAACCTATACATTTTTAAGGAGAAATGGTGTGAATTCAGGATAAATAAATCTACAGCTGAGAAACACGCGCATCATTGTGTTCTATTTATTTTGATGAGAATGATTAGCATGAAGTATTTACTTTGCGGCTTCTTTTTTACATCTACGGGGCATGCCTCAATGCCAAGAACAGGATGCACCCTCTAAGTGTAAATAAAGAAAAGGGGATAACAAGAAAAATAAAATTAAAGTCAGCCGCCTCCAAAACCTTAACTTGCCAATTCTCTCCATGAAAAACCAGAGAAGCCTCACCGAGGATGTGAAAACAGCAAAATCTGTGCCGAAGGACACGACAAATCCGGTCCGTGTTAGGTACCATAGATGGATGACACCTGTCGTAATCAGGATGCTAGAGTGACATAGTTATCCAAGAGAAGACAGGGGGCTTCTTGTTCTGACCAGTACCCGGGTCAGATAACAGCTAACCCGTTTCAAAAACGATCCTCTATGATGCCTACAGCCACATCAATTCTCTAGCGAAGAAAAAGTAACAATTCTCTGACGCTAGTATATCATTTGATACCTCTAAAATGCACATTTGTTGAGAACGACTTAAGTTACCCACCAAAGTTAAAGGGGTCGTAAATTGAGTACGTTACAGTTATGTTATGTATATGAGATTTTTATTTTTAAACTTTGTGACATGTAATAACCAAATCATATGTGACCTATTTTACTTTTAGAACCATTTATCAGCAAGTAGTTTTTTTTTTTTTTTTAGAGTCAGCTTGCATAGTAAAGAGCCAGGTGGTCACTCCCAAGACAGTTGGACCGAAGATAGTAAGTGTGGTTCTGCCATTAGCGATGAACATACCAATGAAGAAGTGAACTACGGTTTCGGAAAATGACAGAAGATATGCACTGTTCGGAGTAGGAAGACAATAACTCTGAAACACAGTTGCACACTGGCTGAACTAGTCAATGAATGAATCTATAGGACCCTGAGCAAACAAGGCAGCTGATGTTTATAAGGTTCAGTCAGAATGTGTGCATGATCTCCGGGATGGAGGTGAGCCTCTGCTCATACACCTTCATATGTGCACCTGGACTGTAGCAGAGCACTTCATGGAAGATTACACCCCACAAAAGCACAGCAGAGACACTGAAGGTATCTAAGCACTATTACCAGAACATGTTACAGGGGCTGGGGTACTCCAGATTCTCTGGACAGTAGATTAAAAATCGGCCAAGAAAGTCACTTTGATCCGGACTCGGCACCAAAGACTGCTTTCCAAGATCCATCTCGTTGCTGCACAGAGAGACGGTGTGGAGGGAAATAGAATCTGAACTTGGCACTACAGAAATTGATAGTAAAATTTATCCAAACGGGCCTGAAGAAACTTCCCTAACCATGCTGGGAAAAAGGGGTTCAAGATAATATTCGGCAAAAAAACAGGGAAGCCACACTATAAAAAAAGGTATAGCACCATTTATATGTTCTTATGGTCAGGTTTCCGACCTTTTGAGGTTTGGACAAATGCTGATGTGGCGAGCAAAAGCAAACCTGGCCCTTCTAATTATCGTCCTCAAAGTGTTGAAACATCCCAAACTAGCCCATTATAAATAATATTCACTGGGGTGAAAAAGGACTAAAAGGTATTGTTCTTTTAAACAATAAAAAAAAGGGTGTGGCGGTGCACGCGCATAGTACAGCTGAAACTCTTGAATTGTGTACGAAATTGCTATTGTATTGGTGATTGTTTTAATTAAAAATCTTCCAAAATACCATTTCATTGGACAAAAACAAAATGAAATTGATCTGTTATAATGCGCGTGCTCGGCAAAATCCCCTGTCTTAAGGATTGCACTAAGGTGTGAATTCCTGTGGTGTATGTGTTGTCAGTCAAGTGTGTTGTATGTTGTGTTGGGGGGTGTATATGGTCGTTGTCAGTCAGTGGTGGATGGGTCGTAGTCACGTCGCATGTAAGTGTATGTATGTATGTAGCAGTCAGTGTGGTGTCAGTTAGTGCAGCTGTGTAGTGGGTGGGTGGGTGCAGTGTGTCAGTCAAGTCAGTGGGTGAGTTCTGGTGTGTATGGGTGGGGGGTCAGTCAGTGTGGGTCAGTCAGTGTGTGTGGTGTGGGTCGGTGTGTGGTTGTGTGTGTGGGGGTCAGTTTTTTTTTTTTTCCAGCCCTTGTGTTGTAAGGTCAAAGCAGGTGTGTGTGTGGGGGTGGGGGGTGGATGGGATAGTGTGTGGGGGGGGTGTGGGGGGTGTTGGTGTGGCGTGTGTGCTGGGGGTGGTTGGGGGTGGTGGTCGGGGGGTGTGGATGTGGTTGGGTCCAGTCGAGATGTGTGGGGGTGTGTGTTGGGTCAGTCAGTGGGGGTCGTGAAATACACACACACACAAATAAATACACACACAAACAAATACACACACACACACACACACAAATAAATACACACACAAACACACAAATAAATACACACACACACACACACACACAAATAAATACACACACACACACACAAATAAACACACACACACACACACACACACACACACACACACACACACACAAACACACACACACACACACACACACACAAACACACACACACACACACACACACACACACACACACACACACACACACACACACAAACACACACACACACACACACACACACACACACACACAAATACACACAATATATATATATATATATTATACATATACATATACATACACACACTCACACACTTCTAGATAGATAGATATAGCGCGCGCGCACACACAGACACAAACACTTGCATAGTAGATGAGGTTGAAAACAAGACATGCGTCCATCAAGTTCAACCTATGCTAAATTTAGACGACAGATACTTTTATCCTATATCTGTACTTACAGTATATTGATCCAGAGGAAGGCAAACAGAAAATTCCAGTGAAATATCATCCAATGATATCTCATAAGGAGGAAATAAATAAAAATAAAATCAGATTACTCTCTGGATCAAAATTCTTCCCATGTTTACTTATTTGCTATATCCCTGTATACCTTTCCTTTCTAAAAAGATGTCCAACCTTTTTTGAACAGATCTATTGTATCTGCCATCAGTCTCCATGGGTAATGAATTCCACATTGTAAATGCCCTTGCTGTAAAGAACCCTTTCCTTTGTTGCTGGTGAAATGTCCTTTCCTCCAACCTTAAGAGATGACCCGAGTCCTTTGTACTGCCCTTGGGATGAATAGTTCTTTTGAAAGCTCCTTGTATTGTCCCCGAATAAATTTGTATATTGTTATCATATCCCCTCTTAGACGCCTCGTTTCTAATGTAAAAAAAATCTAATTTAGCTAGCCTCTCATCATAAGTTAGATTGTCCATCCCCTTTATTAATTTGGTGGCTCTTCTCTGCACTCTCTCTCTAGTTCCTTAATGTCTTTTCTAAGGCGTGAGGCCTAAAATTGTACTTAATATTCAAGGTGTGATCTTACTAATACTTTATAAAGGGTCATAATTATGTTTACTTCCCTTCCATCAATTGCACGTTTAATGCAAGATAAGATCTTGTTTGCCTTTGCAGCTACTGCATGACATTGGGCACTATTGCTAAGCCTGCTGTCTACAAGCACTCCTAAATCCTTCTCCATCAAGGATTCCCCCAATTTATCCCCATTTAATTTGTAAGTCCCCTGTTTATTCTGGTTTCCCAAATGCATAACCTTACATTTATCTGTATTAAACCTCATCTGCCATTTACCTGCCCAAGTTTCCAGTCTCTCCAAGTCCTTCTAGAGTGAAATTACATCCTGCTCTGATTTTACTACCTTACACAATTTAGTATCATCAGCAAAGATGCCAACCTCAAGGTCATTAATAAACAAGTTAAAAAGCAGGGGTCCCAGTACCGATCCCTGAAGTACTCCACTCACGTCCTTAGCCCAACCTGAAAATGTTCCATTTATGACATCTCTCTGTTGTCAATCCTTCAACCAGTTTTCAATCCCGGTGCATATATTTTTACTGAGTCCAATGTGCTTTATTTTGTACATTAACCTCTAGTGTGGAATTGTATCAAAAGCCTTTGCAAACTCTTAGTAGACCACATCAACTGCATTACCCTGGTCTAGATTCCTACTTGCACACACACACACACACACACACTGCGACAAATGCACTCGCCCACTCGTCTTTTGGCGAGTGCATTTGGCCCGCTGTCGAGTGCTTACTGGTGGCGGATGCAGCGGCGTGGTACAGCGTTGTCCCTGTATTCTGCTGCAAGTTCTGTGTCTTCCCCCTCCAGCTCCCGTCAAATTGGCAACGGGACGCTACGTGATGTCAAGGGAGGGGGAGTTCAAAAATGGGGGGGGGGGCGTTTCCCACCCCCCCCCCCCCCCCCGCACCCTCCCGGGCGAGAGACATTTTTAACAATTTGTCGAGCCTTAGATATACATATACACACACACACACACACACACACACACACACACGTTTTAGGAGCCAGAGTTTGGTAACGCTGTGTCAATCACACACACGCTCACACTGACATACACGCTCCGACACATTCACACTGAATGACACACACAAATTCGGCCCGTAACTGCCACAAGTTACCTGCATGGTCACAGTCCTTGGCACAGTGCTTCACCATGCTCCCCCATCCGCTTCTCCTCCTGAGTTAGGGACGCAGTGATGACTGACCTGTCAATCACCGACGCAGCCAGGAAGTGCGAGCTCGTCATGCTCCGCAGTTGCCTCAGCCAGGCATCATGGAGCATGCCGTTGCCGGTCACGGTGACCGGTCAGGCAGCACAGGTGCCAGGACTGAAATTGTAAGTGCTGATCAGCTGGGATTTTCCCATCCCTGACATAGGATATGTAAGGTTAAACCCAAACCCTCACGTAATAATGTTACAAGGGGCAAGTATTTCTTGTGACCTTTGCTCCCCTCTCTACCTAAGGAAGTTGCAATTTGTTACAGACCTTTAAAAGCAGCAGAAGGGTTAAGCAACAATGTCCAAATATACCCAATGAGAGATCTGTTCCTGAATACTGTAATTTACCTGTCATTTAGAGTAACTGAGCCACTGATTAAGCCACCTGTGCTGAAGCAGGGATATCCCTAGGACCTGGCCTGTTGGCTCTTGAGGACTGGAGTTGCCCACCCCTGCAGTAACTGTATGATTTATTTTTAAAATTTTTGCATATTTTGCTACCTTTTTATTGACCAACATCATTTTCCGTTTTTTTTAACAGATGTTATTTTGTATGACATTTCAGTTTTATGCTTTTCTAAACCTATACATTTTTAAGAGAAATGGTGTGAATTCAGGATAAATAATCTACAGCTGAGAAACACTTGCCTGCATCATTTGCTGTTTTATTATTTGATGTAGAATTGATTCTGCATGAATGTATTTACTTTGCCGGCTTTCTTTTACACTAGGGAGGCATGCATCAATGCCAAAGGGAACAGATGCACACCTCCCTAGTGTAAAAGAAAGAGGGGAACAAGTAACAAATAAATAAAGTCAGCCGACCTCCAAAACTTAACTTGCCAATTCTCTCCATGGAAAATACCAGAGACTCCTCACCGATGGATGTGAAAACAGCAAACTTCTGTGCAGAAGAACACTGACAAATCATGTGTCCTTTGTTAGGTACAATAGATGGATGACACCTGTCCTGTATCAGATGCTAGAGTGATATAGTTATTTCCAGAGAAGGCTTCTTGTTCTGACCAGTACCAGGTTCAGATAACAGCTAACACGTTTTCAAACCTATCCTCATATCCTACAGCCACATCAATTTCTAGCGAAGAATAAGTAAACATTCCTGAATGCTATTATATATTTGACTACTCTAAAATGCACATTCTGGTTTGAGAACACTTAAGTATACCCACCAAATGTTAAAGGAGTCAGTAACTTTAGTTACTTACCATTTATGTTATATATGAGATTTTTATTTTAAACTTTGTTGACCTGTAATACCAATTCATATTTGACCTTATTTTTTTACCTTTTAGAAACGCATTTACAGCAAGTATGGAGAGTCATCTTGCAGAAGAGCCAGGTGGTCACTCCCAAGACAGTTTGACCCAGACAGATAGTAAGTGTGGTCTGCCATCTAGCGATGAACATACAATTGAAGACGTTAACACTGTTTCGGAAATGACAGAAGACTTGGGCACTGTTTCTCCTGGAGTAGAAGACAATAACTCTGAAACACAGTTGCAACTGGCTGAAATAGTCAATGAACTCAATGACCCTGAGGCCCACAAGGCAGCTGATGTTTCTAAGGTTCAGCAGCATGTGTTGCCTGATCTCCGGGCTGGAGGTGAGCCTCATGCTCATACACCTTCAGATGTGCCACTGACTGTAGCAGCTGCACTTCATGGAGATTACACCCCACAAGCATTAGACACTGAAGGATCTAAGCACTTAATCACAGAACATTTACAGGGGCTGGGTACTCCAGATTTGCTGGACAGTACTATTAAAAATCTGGCCACAGAAAGTCACTTTGATACGGACTGCACCAAAGATCTTCTTTCCAAGATCCATCTTCCGTCTGCACAGGAGAGTTTGCTGGAGGAAATAGAATCTGAACTTGGCACTACAGAAATTGATAGTAAATTACCAAATGGAATGAAGAAATTCTCCCTAACCATGCTGGAAAAATGTGTTCAAGATAAATATCTGCAACAGGAACACACTATAAAAAAGTAAGCACCATTTTATTATGTTCTTATGGTAAGCGTTTCCATCCTTTGAGGGGTTTTGTACAATTTCTGATTGGAGAGCAAAAAGCAAACCTGGCCCTTCTAATTTATCTTCCTCAAAGTGAAACATCCCAAACTAGCCCATTATAAATAATATTCACTGGTGTGAAAAAAGACAAAAGGTATGTTTTTAAACAAAAAAAAAAAGCTGTGTGTGCGGTGCACGCGCATAGTAAGTGAAACTTCTTTGACTTTTGTCACAGAAATTGTATTTGTATTGGTGATGTTTTAATTAAAAATCAAAATACAATTTCATTGACAAAACACAAATAAATTTGACTTATAATGCGCGTGCTCGGCACACATCCCCTGTATTAGCTATTTGCACTAAGTGTGAATTCCTTGTGTGTATGTGTGTCAGTCAGTGTGTGTATGTGTGTTGGTGTGTGTGTATATGTGTGTCAGTCAGTGTGTGTGTATGTGTGTCAGTCAGTCAGTATGTATGTATGTATGTATGTATGTCAGTCAGTGTGTGTGTCAGTTAGTGAGTGTGTATGTGTGTGTGTGTATGTGTGTCAGTCAGTGTGTGTGTGTGTATGTGTGTGGGTCAGTCAGTGTGGGTCAGTCAGTGTGTGTGTGTGTGTGTGTGTGTGTGTGTGTGTGTGTGTGGGGGGGGTGTGTGGGTTGTGTGGAGGGGGGTGTGGGGGTGTGGTGTGTGTGTGTGGGGGGTGTTGTGGTGGGGGTGTGGATGTGGGTGGGTCAGTCAGTGTGTGGGGGTGTGGGTGGGTCAGTCAGTGGGGGTGGTGGGTGCGGTCAGTCAGTGTGTGTGGGGGTGTGGGTGGTTCAGTCAGTCCTGTGTGTGGGGTGTGGTGGGTCAGTCAGTGGGTTGTGGATTGGTCAGTCAGTTGTAGGTG
The DNA here is from genome assembly GCA_036426205.1 of Ascaphus truei. Classification (NCBI taxonomy): domain Eukaryota; kingdom Metazoa; phylum Chordata; class Amphibia; order Anura; family Ascaphidae; genus Ascaphus; species Ascaphus truei. The sequence continues at coordinate 41,714,796 of CM071573.1, forward strand.
TGTTGTCAGTGGGTAGTGTGTAGTGTGTGGAGTGAGTCCTCAGTGTGTTGGGTGTCGTCAGGTGGGGTGCAGTCAGTGTGTGTGGGGTGGGTCAGTCAGTGGTGTGTGGGTTGGTGTGGTCAGTGTGTGCTGTGGGTGGTGTGGTGGTTCAGTAGTGTGTGTAGTGGGGTGTGGGTGGTCATGTCGTGTGTTTGTTGGTGGGGGGGTCATCAGTGGTGTGGTGGTGGTATGGTGGGTCAGTTGGTGTGTGGTTGGGTCATGTGTGTGTGGGTGGGTCAGTTGGTGTGTGGTTGAGTCAGTCGGTGTATGTGGGTGGGTCAGTCGTGTGGGTGGGTCAGTCGGGGTGTGGGTGGCTCAGTCGGGGTGTGGGTGGCTCAGTCAGTGTGTGTGGGTGGGTCAGTGTGTGGGTGGGGGTGTGGGTGGGCAGTCAGTGGGTGTGGGGTCGGTCAGTGGGTGTGTGTGTGTGTGTGTGTGTGTTGGTGGGTTCGTGTGTGTGTGGTGGGTTGTCCGTGTGTTGTTGGGTGGGTTAGTCAGTGTGTGTGTGGGTGGGTGTATCAGTGGTGTGTGTGGGTGGGTTAGTCAGTGTGTGTGTGTGGGTCAGTCAGTGTGTGTGGGGGTGTGGGTGGGTCAGTCAGTGTGTGGTGGGTCAGTCAGTGTGTTGGGGTGTGGGTGGGTCGGTGTGTGTGTGTGTGGGTGGGTCAGTCGGTGTGTGTGGGTGCAGTCGGTGTGTGTGGGTGGGTCACGTCGGTGTGTGTGGGCTGGTCAGTCGGTGTGTGGTGGGTCAGTCGTGTGTGTGGGTGGGTCAGTCGGGGTGGTGTGTTGGTCAGTTTAGTGGGTGTGGGTGGGTCAGTCAGTGTGTGTGGGGGTGTGGGTGGGTCAGTCAGTGTGTTTGGAGGTGTGGGTGGAGTCAGTCAGTGTGTATTGTGTCCCATCTTCAACCAGGCGGGGTGAACATTGCGGACTACCTCCTCTTCCCCCCCCTTACGCAAATTCTGCACACACAACCCCCACCCGCACGCAATTTTGCCCCCCCCCCCCCGCACGCAAATTCTGCACCCCCCCCCCCCGCGGGGTACATGCGCCCGGCACGGGCATGAGTGACCGAGCCCCTGTGCTGCGCGGGTTGCGCCCGGGTTTGCGCCGTGTGCCACCGCGAACGCCCGCGTCAGTGGAGGGCTGAATGGCGCCGCTGCCAATGGGCGTTAGGAGCGTGTGGGTGGAACGACGCCGCTGCCAGGCGCTTCTGCGCATGTGTGGCGTCCGTCAGCGGCGCCATCACAACTGCGCATGCGCGGCATGGCAGCGGTCGTGGAACAGTTAGGCGGGCCGTTAGGAGCGGCGGCGGCAATCGCTGCCGCATATGTCAGCAGCCGGGTGTGTGGGGCTGTGTGTGGGGGTGCGGCGGCGATTAGGAGCGGCGCCGGCTGCTGTCGCCGCTGCCGCATGTGACAGGGGACGTGTAAGCGGAGCGGCGTCCATTACGTGACGTCACTTCCGTTTCACATTTCGCCCCCCATCTATCCAGTTTTGTTCTATCAGGACTAGGTGCCACGAAAGAAGTTTCACTTCAAAAATTATAGCTGAATCTTCTAAGGAGCTGTTCTGAAGGTGTCATCAAATCCTTGAACTACCAATCAGAGTGCTGGTCGTCTAAAGATGTCTGATTTGTCCATGCGGCATCTAATTTGTGAAATAACCATAGCGTCTTTGAGCTTTACAGAAATGGTAAAGGGTTTCATCTCACAGTCCTGATTTTAAACTTTGATATTCCTATCACATTGATTTTAAAAATGACTGGTAATTGGAGATCCAACCAAGATATGGTGACAAAATATTAGAAATAGTCTTAAGAGCAGAGTGTGTCCTGATGCCACAAATGCTCTAGAAAGCAGACTTTTTAGCAATTCTGACTTAGCAATATAAATCAATAGAAGGGACATATTAACAAATGTTTAATTGCACCAACATAATAATGTCTTGAGCAATCACATCCCATCCTGTTGCCAAGTTGGTTTAAATCTAAGTGGGACTGCTTCTTTAAGACCTTTGGAGTCTGTGAACACCAGCATTTGAATATGTAAAAACTGTTTTGCTTATTAAAGCGTCTGACTCAGCAGAAATTGTCATGTAAAGTTTCAAATATACCAGCAGCCAATAGAGGCAATTAAGGTACATTTGTAATTTTCTAAATAAAAGCAGGACGAACTTGTATTTTTAAGTGATAGGATTGTTTATCTTTTGTTTTTCACCCAATATCTCATCACTATCTGTTTCCTTTACACCGTGAACAGGTTAATTAAAGAGAATCAGAAACACCAGGAACTGATCTTGGAAATCTGTTCTGAAAAAGATCATTTAAGGGAAGACCTGAAAAGACGAACAGAGACGGAAAAGATGCACCTTGGTACTATTAAACAGGTGAAAGTAAAAAGTCATACTGACACTTTGCGTATGTATGTACGTATGTACGCATGTATGTACGCATGTATGTATGTATGTATGTATACATGCTATGGGTACCCCCTGCTTTCCGAGATACTTACTGGGAAAGGTGCCAGTGATTACTTGGTGGTATTTAAATCTCCTGTTATTTAAATCTCCTTCATCACGCCATTCTGGATGGAGATTTAAATAACAGGAGATTTAAATACCAAAAAGAAACCACTTGCACCTTTCTTGGGAAGCAGGAGCTCCCCGGAGCTGAAATTAACGTGGTTCGGCTTCGGGGACCCCCGGCTTCCCATCTATGTATAATAAAAAATAAAAAAAGGGGGTGGGGGGGGGGGGAACCAAGAGAGGGATACTTCTTTTAATTCTTCAGTTATAAATCCAAAGTAAAAAATGTTTTGTCTTCCATCCAAAATGTTTGCTGTTCAACCATAAATGAGTAATTAATGGGAAATATATCGTATTCCCTTATTATGAAACTCCATTGTACAATAATCCTTTGCATAGCTGTAGGTCCACAAAGCTTGCTCTTTTCAGGGAAATACAATATTACCGATAACATGGTGATAATCTCAACTCTTCTAGCCTCCAGCCCACATCAGTTACTAACAGGAGAATGCCTCCCTCCCATCCCGTGTGTGCTAAAGAGGACGCATTGTTTTCAGTGGAGCTGCAGTCCTTTCTTGCAATAAACATCACAGCAGCAATATTGCCTGCATTTATGCAAAGGAAGATTGCTTTGATGTATTGAACCCATTTTCGCTTGCTTTAGTGTCACATGTAAAATCGTTTCTAACATTTGACTTAAATTGTTAACCAGGGAAGTTTTTGTGATGCTAGTAAAATGTGAAGAGTAATGATAATAGCAGTTTGATGCAAATAGGAACGTTTGATATATTGGCGCACTAGGACAGTGATGCTGTTTGATTGATCAATGCTTTTGCTCTTATATTAGAGTAGGGAGGTATAAGGTGTTCATGTTATAATATTGTTATGCAAATTATTTCGAGAGGGAAGGGCCAGTAGATTATTTTATGGACTGATTCCTCACCACCATTGTAACCATGTGAGCCGTAAGCCGCTCAAAAAAGACCTGTGATGTCCTAAGACATCAGATAAAAATAATACAAGTATCTGTTACAGATTACAACAATTTGGTGGGAAAACGTATGCACCAATCTACCTTCCACACGTCCCCTACAGTGCTGCAGGAGAAATATTCTTGCTCACCATTTATGGCCAGTCAAAGTCCACACTCATTCCAAGTTGGTCAGGTTAGATTTTCTATATCAGTCTTGTATAACAAGCACTGAGTGGCTATGGTGACTAGAAAGCAAAACTTCTTTCAGACCATGATTTTGCTTCCGTTGCCTCCTCCAAATTGACAGTTTGCCGTGATTGACTCAGTGGGAGTGGAATGAGCATGAATGGGCGGCGCCCGGGATTGAGTGGGCGAGGGCCCGGCGCCCGGGATTGAGTGGGCGAGGGCCCGGTGCCCAGGAATGAGTGGGAAAGGTTGTATAGTGGAGACTCATTGTGACACATGTCTTCCGTAAGTGTAAAATACACTTTTTTTGCTGCAACTTGTTGTTATGATTAAAGATGTTGTGGTGTTTATTATTACTCTGAAATAATGAGGTAAAAAACATAAGTCCGAAACAAGCTTAGAGATGTGTTTGTTCGTTGGCTGTATTCTATAGTTTAAATGTCCTTTTTCTGTTCAGTACGCTGCAAGCAGGTGGATACATAAGAGGTTTCTATGTGCTGCTTTAGAAGAGACATTTTATTGGCTACTAATTCAGGACTAGTTTATCTTCCAAGTACAGCGTGAGAGTCATTAACAGTACACGTAGGCTGATGAACTTGAACACATTACCCTGAGCTGTTAAGCCAGTTTAACAGCCTTCCTCACTCTTAAGGCCGCAGCCAGGCTGGGAGCGAGCGCGCTCTCGCTCGAGCTCCCTGCCGTGAGAGCAGGGGCGATTTTGTTTCCAGCGTAGTTGCGCGCGCAGGGGGGGCGTGCCCTCAATGGCTGAACCGCGCACGTGACCAGGGCAAGCGCGACAAATTCAAAATAATTTGTCTCGCCAAGCAGCTGAAATGCGGAGCGCTGACAGGCACGCGCTCACGCTGTTCAAACACATTGTTGCTGGACGAGCCCCAAGTCCTTGATTTATACCAGATGCCACTGAACGGCAGCGCGATCCGGTGCCGTCACCCTGTGCTGCCGCCGAGCAGCATTTTGAACATACAGGGGATACAGAAGAGGAGACCGGGAGGTGTGACGGAGGCGTAAGCGGTTCGCCCTCATTGGATGAATCGCTCATGTATGCGCGGCACGCGAGATATGTTTACTTTAATTTGATTACATAATTTGATTTTTCAGCTGCGCAGCTTTGTGCCATGCGACGCTTTAACATCACAAGATGGGGATATAAACAGGTCTTTTATAGGTTTTCTCAGGTGACCGTCTGTTGTAATATGTTCTGCTTGAGCTCCTTGCTGCACTTGTGTAGGCCCCGGCGCCCAGTAGTAGCTCAGCAATAACATTCATAGGAACAATTGGCCAGTAAAGCAGCAGCCCGCACGGATCTCCCTTTGCCCTTTACAAAGCGGCTATTATTTTTTTACATCTGATGCTTCGTTCTGGAGATATAAACAAAATCTGACATGTCAGGGAGTCGAAAGGTTTCCGTGGTGAGATCGGAAGCCAGAGATTAGGATAATTAAGTTTTTATTTTAAAAAGCAGAGCAGACCATGCTCTGGGTGCCTGATCCTAACATTGTACCAGGGAACTCATATATGCTTCTGGGGGGGTGGCTGAATTAATGACCCAGTGCACATGATATCCTTTTATGCCTTTCTTCTTTACCTCAGTAGTGCTACAAATATTCAGTATGGAACCAAATGAATATTGCAAGTCTTTTATCCAAAGATAAGAGTGTACATTAGATTTAAACAATTAACCCCTATGTTGCCAGACGTACTAGCAACACACGTGTCGCAGTCCCTTCTGACCAGGTTTAAACAAGTACATAGGGATACCACAAAAGGATGCATTGCCAACGAAAATAACTGCGATCCAGAAGTTACAATTAGAAACCACAGAATGAAGGTTAAACAAAATGATTGTTTGCTGCTACCTGTTAGTGGTAAAGGAATTTCCCTCGGATGTAAGCCGTCTTTCATGCTAATCTCAGTGGAATGTGATTTTAGCACTCCCTTACACACCTGTAACATCCCTTACACACCTGTAACATCCCTTAACACACCTACTACCTGTAGCCTCCTTTACACACCTACTACCTGTAGCTGCCTTTCATTTCTAGGAGCAGCACTCCGTTTTGTTGTATCAATTGATCAATAATTTTCCTAACTGTTGTCCCACTTATTCAGTCTAATTCAGCGTTATTTCTGATTCATCTTTAATCCCCTGCTCTTATCCTGTGCACACAAGTCACTGGGAAAGTCCCCACTGGTTTTCTACAACACATTGTTGACTTTTCTGGTGGTGGATTCACATTTACAACTTCACTTTAAACACTGCAACATTAGAATTGATGCAGTGTTTTTCCCATTGCTGTTTATCAGCTGCTAATGAGCCATCAATGAAAAACTATATTTGTTTAATAGTGTGTGATATATTTGTTTTTGATGGTAATTTGATTATTCTGATTTTACATTTAAAATGGTAGATGTTTTACATTGTTTTAAGGAATGAAATTGCATTGTGTATACATACCTATCTACCTACCTACATACTGCTCTGTGATTCAAACATTAGGTTATAAAAAGTGTTGACACTTGCATCTGTTTAGGTATTTGTAATGTCATCAGAATCTACAGGAAGTAAACTGCAAGAAACAAAGAATGCAGGAGAAATGTAAATAAAGACAGACGTCACAGCATCAATTAAAAGATGCTCGTTGAACAGGAATAGTAACAGTTTAGTATCAATGCCACACCCTAGTTGAGTAAGCCTGCGGCCATAGTAAGCGCGACGGCACGAGCGGTTTTGCAGAAGCTCCAAAAGCAAACAAGATCTTATCTTGCATTAAACGGGCAATGGATGGAAGGGAAGTAAACATAATTATGGCCCTTTACAAAGCATTAGTAAGATCACACCTTGAGTATGGAGTACAATTTTGGGCACCACTCCTTAGAAAAGACAGGGAACTAGAGAGAGTGCAGAGAAGAGCCACCAAATTAATAAAGGGGATGGACAATCTAACTTCTGAGGAGAGGCTAGCTAAATTTTAGATTTATTTACATTAGAAAAGAGGCGTCTAAGAGGGGATATGATGACTGTATACAAATATATTCGGGGACAGTACAGGGAGCTTTCAAAAGAACTATTCATCCCAAGGGCAGTACAAATGACTCTGGGACATCTCTTAAGGTTTGAGGAAAGGCGATTTCACCAGCAACAAAGGAAAGGGTTCTTTACAGTAAGGGCAGTTACAATGTGGAATTCATTACCCATGGAGACTGTGATGGCAGATACAATAGATCAGTTCAAAAAAAGGTTGGACATCTTTTTAGAAAGGAAAGGTATACAGGGATATACCAAATTAGTAAACATGGGAAGGATGTTGATTCAGGGAATAATCCGATTGACAATTCTTGGAGTCAGGAAGGAATTTCTTTTTCCCCTTATGAGATATCATTGGATGATATGACTCTTGAGGTTTTTTGTTTGCCTTCCTCTTGGTCAATAAGGAAGTATAGATAAAGGATAAAGTATCTGTTGTCTAAATTTAGCATAGGTTGAAGTGATGATTTTTTCAACCTCATCTACTATGTAACTATGATGTCACACGCGCAGCACACCAAAGCCTGTAAGGCAATGTGCACGGCTATAGAGGGCGCGATGGAGCGACCAATTTTTCGCTAGACAAAATCTTTTTATTTTGTCTCGTGATGGCCGGGTCACGTGTGCGGATCAACCAATGAAGGCGAACTGCTCCCGTGACGTCACAGGCACGCCCCCCCAAACATTGAATTGGAGCTGCTCTTGGTCGCGTCACCTCCTCCGTGGCCTGTGGGGACTGGATCACGTCACGCGCGCGCGCCTACTATGTACAAGCCCTAAGAGAAGTATCTTTTGTAAGTAAAGGGGTGACATACATGAGCCTGTTACTATAGCCTGTGCTCCTCGAAGGGTTTTTAGATGCCAGACCACTGCTAGGTTTGAAACATACGTAATACTTGGCATTTCATACTCTAGTCCTTTCTCTTAATGGTACCCACATGGAAGATTAGCTCCTGTTGATTTCATTGGTTGAATATTTGGGGGGGGGGGGCGGGGGAGGGCGGCAACAAAGAGATTTCCCAAAACTTTTTAGTGGGATTCTACAACGAAGGAAATAGTAGTGTCAGCGATAAAAACAGTTCGACGTAAAAAAAACTATTACGCTGCGTTTAAGATTATGATAATAAAACAGGAACTTTGTAAAGACTATGGGCCATATTCACTAAGCAGTGCTACACCATAAGAATCCTTCTGGCACTGCTTAGTAAATATAGATCTTCCTGCCCAGAAGGTTCCTTCAGGCAAAACACTGCTAAGTAAACATGGCCCTTCATGGGGTATTCATTTGAATGGGTCCGTAGTTGTTTCTTATTTGATATGTTTGCTGTTATTCACTTTAAAAAAGGAAAATGGCCAGTCCCACGTACTGATCAACTGAACTAAAGGTTGTAATACAGGCAGGAATCTCCCTATAAAGAGGCGGCTGCTGCTGCTGGCATGTAACACATGCTGCTCCTTACATTCTTATACGTCATTGTACTTTGATGTAGGTCAGGTTTTCATAGTTCTATTGACACACCTTCTACTGTTATGTGAAGACCTCAAAGCGGGGATCAAACTCCACTCTTGTAATAAAATCCTTCATTGCCTTCCATCGGTCTAGTGCCCAGTTCTCAAGGCCCACCAATAGGCCAGTATTAGGGATATCCCTGCTTCAGCGCAGGTGGCTCAGTCATTCTGTGCCATAGACTACAATGAAAATGTATGATCATGCAGTTGCTATTTTTAGCTCCCTTTTCCAAAACTGCACCGGTCACCTCTACTGCACAGGCAAAAAAAAAAAAGGACCTGCAAAAGCCTAAAACGTCAAATTGTAGAGATGATGCGCACTGAAAATAAACGTTATTTGTTTTCCTACACTGTGTGACGTGAACTTCCACAATGTGTAAACCACATGTGAGAGCGCAGGGCGTGATCAGTTATACTGTTTGACAAATTATCCATGTTTTGGGCTATTCCGAGGGTACAGGTAACCCCGAAAGGTTAATCAATTGTAATAAACCTTAAGACTGGAGATGTCTACATTCATATATATTATTATGCATGAATACAAAAAATAGCACATTTTAGAAAATTGACTTCAACAAAAGCTGGCGATTTTTAAATTTGTTCTGTTCCTTTTCTCCCCCCCCCCAATACAACTATACATTTTAGGGAAAATATGGCACAAGCTCTCACTAACATTATCTAGAGAGCTCAGTTCCACGTTCTACGTAAAAGCGTTCAAAACTTTGTGTGTGTGTGTGTGTGTGTGTGTGGGTGTGGTGTGTGTGTGTGTGTGTGTGTGTGTGTGTGTGTGTGTGTGTACAGCTCAACCCCATTATAACGCTATCCGTTACAACGCAAAATCCGCTTATAACGCGATGTAAGCGTGAATCCCAATGTTCGTATTTATGAATACTTTACCACACGATTATTGTTATCTTAAATACTTTATTGTACAATGTATACAATTGTACATTATTTCTAACGCGATCCACTTATAATGCGATGTGATTCTTTGGACCCCAAGCACAGCGTTATAAGGGGGTTTAGCTGTATATCTATATCTCAAATGGAAATATTACTGTGTGCTCATTTGCACACAGGTCTGCAGCCCTACCTTTCACCATTGTTACCCAGCATACAGTGCTTCCAATGCAGCAAGGGATTCTGGGAAGTGACATGCAAATGGTACACAGTGTGCCACCTATTTTGCTTCAAAACCATATAAAATGATATATACCTTTCTGTGGAGGGTTTTTGTCACTTTTTTTTTTACACACACACACACACACACACACACACACACACACACACACACCACACCCACCAAAAACACAACCCAAACACACACACACACACACACACACACACACACACGTTATGGTGGGTAAAAAAAAAAGTGACAAAAACCCTCCACAAAAAGGTATATATCATGTTATATGGTTTTGAAGCAAAAAAGGTGCATGTCACTTCCCAGAATCCCTTGCAGCATTGGAAGCACTGTATGCTGGGTAACAATGGTTATATATATATAATTATACATGCATATACGTTTTGTGTGGAAACAACATTTTTAATGTTGAAGTACAGTTTTTGTAGGAAAATACACATACTTACTCTGTACACTTGGTAGAAGATGTAATTGTGGATTATACGGACGTATCTTGTGTGTAACGGTTTCTCGTTGTTCTTACAGCTAGAAGGAAGAATTGAAGATCTCTATAAAGAACTTAAAGCTTCTAAAGATAGGCTCATGGCACAAGATGCAGCCGCCAAAAATGCAATTCAACAGCTCCATAAGGAGATGGCCTTTCGAACAGATCAGGTAGCATGCGTTTTGCACGAGTATTTTTTTAAGTCTTTCTACTCCTTTGCAGGTTTACATGGTAGAAGTGGCAACTTTTTTTGTGCGTTGTGAGAGCTTTTTGTAGGACATATTCTTGAATTTGGGAATATTTTGAACACCAACAGTATGTTAGCTACTTTCAGTTTGCTTTTCATTATGTAAGTCAGCTCTCTCCCTAGACTTGTACATGTATCATGGTGGTCTCCGAATGGGAAACAAGTATGGTGGGATTCCATTGTATTGTTAAAAAATGTTGTTAGTCCTACTAACTCTGTCCTCTAACCCTCAACGCCTATTCGCCACCCTTTGCTCCCTTCTCTGCCCAACTATACCTGGCCCCCTACTACCCTCGCACACCTGAATCTACCTTCCGCTAATTCTCCCCTGTGACTGAGGATGAGGTCTGTGTGGTTCTCTCCATCTCGCCCTACAACCTGCCCCCTTAATTCCATTCCCTCACATCTCCTCTGCCCCCGCTCTAGCACAATAAGCCGCACACTAACCTCTCTCTCACCTCCGGCACATTCCCTTCTTCTTTTAAACATGCACTCTCTCCTCCCCTTTGCCTCCAAGCTGCTTGAGTGACTTCTATACAACCACTTGACTCACTTTCTCTGCTCCAATTCCCCACTTGACTCTTTGCAATCTGGTTTTCGTCTTCTACACTGAACTGAGACAACACTAACAAAAGTGGCCAATGACCACAGTTAAGTTTAAGGGTAATTTCTCCTTACTAATTCTCCTGGATCTCTCTGCTGCCTTCGACACTGTTGTTCACCACCTTCTCCTGGACACTTTCCACTCCGTTAGTCTCTGAGCCCAGCCCACTCCTGTCTCCTCCTCTTCACCCCCTTTTCCTATTGGGGTCCCTTAAGGCTCTGTCCTTGGCCCTCTGCTCTTCTCACACTACACCTCTTCTTCACTTGGTGAACTAACACAATCATTTCGTACCATCTCTGTGCCGATAACGCCCAAATGTATCTCTCCTTTCCTGACCTCCTATCTTTTTGTCCCGTGTCACCAACTGTCTATTTGCAATCTCCTCCTGGATTTCTTACCATTACCTGAAGCTTAACATGTCCAAAACAGAACTAATATACTTTCCCCCTTTCACTGCGACCCCCCCCCCCCCCAAGCCCAAAACTCTCCTTCACTGTCAATAATACACCAAACCTGCTGTCAAGGGGTCATCTTTACTCTGATCTCTCCATCATCACACACTCAGTCCCTCACAAAGTCCTGCTGTCTCCACCTCTGAAATACTGCACGGTTACACCTTTTTCTCATGATGCAATTAAAATCCTAATTCACCCATCTTGTCCCGCCTTGATTACTGCAAACTTCTCACAGTTGGCATTCCCCTTATCTGCCCATCCCAACTCCAACCCATCCAAAATGCTGCTTCCAGACTCATCTACCTCACCCACTGCTCCACTATGCAAATCACTAAACTGGTTTCCCATATCCTCTAGAATTAAATGTAAAAGTTCTGACTTAGAAAGCTCTCACGATGCTGCCCCCCCTTACATCTTGGCCCTCAACCCACACCCCTACGTTCTCCCACATCTGCCTTTCCTCCTGCCTTCTTACCTCCTCACTCCTGCGGCTGCCTACAAGACTGCCCCCTCTCTCTGGAATCCCCTACCATGCATTATCAGACTCTTCCCCCAGCTTTCAGATGTTTAAACACTCACCTTTTCAAGGTAGCCTCTGTCATACCCCCAACATCCAACTCGCGCCCCCTCCCCTCCCCCAGCCAAATCCACACCCTCCAACCTGAAAGGGATCAGCTGTGTGGCTGGATCATACTCCATCCTGATGTATACTCCGTTCCACAATAAGCAGCCACTTTACCTTTTTGTTTCATCATGTGTCCCTTATTCCCTCTAGAGTGTAAGCTCTCAGGATCAGGGCCCTCATTACCTTCTGTATCTGTGTGCGCAGTTTTGTCCTTATTTGATATGTAACTCCGTTTATGTCATTTACATCTCTCTGTACGCTCCTTGTGTTGGCGCTTCACAAATAAATAATAATTGTCAATCTGATTATAAACACATCCCTGTTAGCAAAAAAACATGATGCTTATGCGTTTCATGAACAACAACTAACTAACTAAAAACACTCTCTCAGCGCTCGATCCAACAATAATGTGTGAAAAATGATGAATACACTAAAACAATTTTTTGTGTAAGTGCAAAAATCAGCAGCCAAGGGGACAACAAACAATAGACGGTTCCAAATCTACTAAACAAAATACATATACAAAAGCAGTGTTCCCGGCGCTAATGAGTTGATGTCCACAATACCATACTCCAAAGACAGTCCTGGATGGAACTGACAGTCCTGGCAGATGGATGGATACACCAACAAAAGTTCTGAATGGAGTAAATAGTCCTCAGAATTGATTCCAGGTGGTTTCTGTAATCACATAAGAACAAAGACACACCAATTGCGCAGTATAATAGATCACAATGCCCTAACCAAAAACGGGAAAATCCCAACTTACAAGATATGCTCTTGTTGGTTCAGGGGAGAGAATCTGTTACAGGCCCCTTCTCCACCTCAGTGTCCACGGACCCCACGTGGTTGACAGGATGATCCTCCTTGTACTGGATGGCGCCCTCGCGGGAGCAGCATACACCGCAACAGCCAATGTACAAAGAAAATAAAACAGCCTAGTGTAATACGCATATACACTTTAAAACAATTAAAAAAGGCCACACTACCCACACTTACAATAAGTAAGGGCAAGTGGTGCCACTTACGAATGCCGTCCGCAACCTGCTTCCAACCAGGCAGGAACGGAGACGCACACAGTCACACGCCGATTGATGACGTCAGCGGCGCGACGCGGGTCACCTCTCCAGCACCGGATGGATTCAGTAGTTGGTCGGCACACACGCACAGTACTAAGCTCCTCCCTACGCGTTTCGTGACCATGTGTCACTTCCTCGGGATGGTGGAGCTTAGTGGACAAAATACTTAAATACAGGCAAAATACATAGACTCGCCCACAAATGGGCGGAGACAGTATAATTAAGAAAGTGCTATAGGGACAAATGCAGCTAACACTAAACGGACCGCTGATGGGGTAAAAAAAAGTCCTAAATAGCACATGTGTCATTAAACAACAATACCAAAGTGATAAAAAACTAAGTAATGGTGATTAACCCATTAGCGCCGGGAACACTGCTTTTGTATACGTGTTATGTGTTTCATGCTGTAGAACTATTATAATGTTAGGAATGCATAACATGATTTCAATTGTATATACTAGAAGCAATGTTTTATCTGTGTATATTATACAATTATCATGCAGACCTACATGGAAGTGGTGACTCATTTCTTCGGCCACGTGCTTAATTCATGTTTACTAGAGGGAGCTCCCAGCATTGGCAGTACACATAGTGAATAATATTTATTTGAAATATTCACATGTTAACATTACATTTAATATTCATACAGTATTAGCCTCATTTACACACCTACCTTATCTGTATGTTGTAGCCGCGTTAACACACCACTTGTCTTGTAGCCGCCTGGCAGGAGGGAGAAGGGGGGCAGAGGAGGCCGCGAGGTAAAAGTATAGGGGGAGAGGTGAGGGGAGAAGGAAGAAGAGGACAGGAGGGGAACAACAGGGGGAGAAGGAACGGGGAAAAAACGAGGACGGGAGAAGACGGAGGGAAAGGGGGAAGGGAAGAAGGGAAGTGTAAAAAACAGCGAGAGAGTGGGGAGGTTGAGGCACAATATCGTTTAAAAAACATACCAACTTTTTCTTCCGTTCTCTCTTTTCACTTCTTTACAAACCTTCTACTGCATGTGAGCGTCTACGCCGTTTTCTTACTCACCTTTACACACATAATGATGTAGTCCACCTTTAAACAGTCGACGGTCTTTCTGTGTAGCCGCCTTCTTTTTACTAAACCGGATTACTACCTGTTTAGTTTCTTAGCCTCCGGTTTAAACCACCTTACCTAACTACATGTAGCCTAGTGCCTCCTTTTACACACCTCTGCCTTGTAGCCGCCTTTTTACACACCTAACCTGTCATCCTACCCTCTTTGTCCTGTAGGCCTCCTTTACACACCTACTACCTGTAGCCGTGCTGTTCACCCACTATCTAGCGAGCATCTTAGGAACCTATGGGGGCCTGGTGCGCCGCAAGGAGCGGGACTACTCCGTGGTTGGATACATGAGCAAAATTAAGGGCCTATCCCACTGTGCCCGGTGTCGGACGCACATATTAGTTAGATTCAAGTGTCGTTTATTTCTGATCATCTTTAATCCCCTGTCCTCTTCTTCCTGTGCACACAAGTCACTGGGAAAGTCCCCACTGGTTTCTACTAAACACATTTGTGACTTTTGGTGGTGTAGGATTCACATTTAACACTTCACTTAAACACTGCCAACATTAGTATATGTGATAGTGTATTTGAATTGAGGTTTTTCCCCTTGCTGTTTATCAGCTGCTAAGGCGAGCCATCAATGAAAAACTAATTTGTTTATATAGTGTGTGATAAATGTGTTTTTTGTGGTAATGTAATTTGATATATTCTGATTTTCATTTTTAATATGGTTAGATGTGTACATGTTTATGTTTTAAGGAATGAAATTGCATTGTGTATACATACTATCACCTACTATACTGCTCTGTGATTCAAACATTAGGTTATAAAAAGTGTTGACACTTGCATTGTTTAGGTTTGGTATTTGGAATGGTCAACAGAATCTACAGGAAGTAAATCTGCAAGAAAAAAAGAATGCAGGAGAGAAATGTTAAATAAAGACAGACGTCACAGCATCAATAAAAGATGCTCGTTGACAGGAATGATACGTTAGTATCAATGCCACACCCTAGTGAGTAACTGCCTGCGGCCATAGTAAGCGCGACGGCACGAGCGGTTTTGCAGAAGCTACCAAAAGCAAACAAGATCTTATCTTGCATTAAACGGGCAATGGATGAAGGGAAGTAAACATAATTAGGCCCTTTACACAAGCAATTAGTAAGAATCACACCTTGGTATGGAGTACAATTTTGGGCACCACTTCTTAGAAAAGACAGGGAACTAGAGAGAGTGAAGAGAAGGCCACCAAATTAACTAAAGGGGATGGACAATCTACTTTGAAGGAGCTAGCTAAACTTTTAGATTTATTCTAATTAGAAAGAGGCGTCTAGAGGGGGATATGATGACTGTATCAAATATATTCGGGGACAGTACAGGGAGCTTTCAAAAGAACTATTCATCCAAGGGCAGTACAAATGACTCTGGGACATCTCTTAAGGTTTGGAAAGGCGATTTAGCACAACACACAAAGGAAAGGGTTTTTACAGTAAGGGCAGTTACAATGTGGAATTCATACCCATGGAGACTGTGATGGCAGATACAATAGATCAGTTCAAAAAAGGTTGGACATCTTTTTAGAAAGGAAAGGTATAAGGGATATACCAAATAGTAAACATGGGAAGGATGTTGATTCAGGGAAAATAACCGATTGACAATTCTTGGAGTCAGGAAGAATTTTTTTCCCCTTATGAGATATCATTGGATGATATGACTCTTGAGGTTTTTTGTTTGCCTTCCTCTTGGTCAATAAGGAAGTATAGATAAAGGATAAAGTATCTGTTGTCTAAATTTAGCATAGGTTGAAGTGATGATTTTTCAACTTAATCTTACTATGTAAAATGATGTCACCACGCGACAGCACACCAAGCCTGTAAGGCATGTGCACGCGTATGAGGGCGCGATGGAGCGACCAATTTTTCGCTAGACAAAATCTTTTTATTTTGTATCGTGATGCGGGGTCACGTGTGCGGATCAACCAATGAAGGCGAACTGCTCCCGTGACGTCACAGGCACGCCCCCCCAAACTTGCATGGAGCTGCTTTTGGTCGCGTCACCTCCTCCGTGGCCTGTGGGGACTGGATACGTCCGCGCGCGCGCCTCTACTATGTACAAGCCCAAGAGAAGTATCTTTGTACAGTAAAGGGGTGACATACATGAGCTGTTACTATAGCTGGCTCCTCGAAGGGTTTTTAGATGCCAGACACTGCTTGGTTGAAACCTACGTAATAACTTGGATTTCATATATCTTAGTCCTTTCTCTTAATGGTACCCACATGGAAGATAGCTCCTGTTGATTCTATTGGTTGAATATTTGGCGGGGGGTGGGGCGTGGGGAGGTGCGGCAACAAAGAGATTTCCCAAAACTTTTTAGGGGATTCTACAAACGAAGGAATAGTAGTGTCAGCGTAATAAACAGTTCGAAGAAAAAAAACTATTACGCGTGTTTAGATTATGAAATAACAGGAAACTTTGTAAAGACTATGGGCCATATTCACTAAGCATGCTAACACCAAGAATCCTTCTGGCACTGCTTTAGTAAATATAGATCTTCCGTGCCCAGAGTTCCTTCAGGCAAAACAATGCTATAGTAGTAACATGGCCTTCATGTGGTATTCATTTGAATGGGTCCGTAGTTGTTTTCTTATTGATATGTTGCTGTTATTCACTTTAAAAAAGGAAAATGGCCCGTCCCACGTACTGATCAACTGAACTATAAGGTTTGTAATACAGGCAGGAAATCTCCCTATAAGAGGCGGGCTGCTGCTGCTGGCATGTAACACATGCTGCTCCTTACATTTCTTATACGTCATTGTACTTTGATGTAGGTCAGGTTTTCATAGTTCTATTGACACACCTTCTACTGTTATGTGAAGACCTCAAAGCGGGGATCAAACTCCACTTTGTAAATAAAATCCTTCATGCCTTCCATCGGTCTATGCCCAGTTCTCAAGGCCCACCAATAGGCCAGTATTAGGGATATCCCTGCTTCAGGCAGGTGGCTCAGTCATTCTGCCTCATAGACTACAATGAAATGTTATGATCATGCAGTTGTGATTTTTAGCTCCTTTTCCAAAACTGCACCCGGTCAACTCTACGCACACGGCAAAAAAAAAAAAGACCGCAAAAGCCTAAAACGTCAAATTGTAGAGTGATGCGCACTGAAAATAAACGTTATTTGTTCCTACACTGTGTGACGTGAACTTCCACAAGTGTAAACCACATGTGAGAGCGCAGGGCGTGATCAGTATTACTGTTTGACAATTATCCATGTTTTGGGCTATTCCGAGGGTACAGGTAACCCGAAAGGTTAATCAATTGTAATAAACCTAAGACTGGAGATGTTAACATTCATATATATTATTATGCTGAATACAAAAAATAGCACATTAGAAAAGACTTAACAAAAGCTGGCGATTTTTAAATTTGTTTCGTTCCTTTTTCTCCCCCCCCCCAATACAACTAACATTTTAGGGAAAATATGGCACAAGCTCTCACTAACATTATCTAGAGAGCTCAGTTCCACGTTCTACGTAAAAGCGTTCAAAACTTTGTGTGTGTGTGTGTGTGGGTGTGTGGTGTGTTGGTGTGTGTGGTGTGTGTGTGTGTGTGGGGTGTGTGTGGTGTGGTGTGTACAAGCTCAACCATTATAACGCTATTAGTTAAAACGCAAAATCCGCTTATAAGCGCGTGTATAGCGTGAATCCCAATGTTCGTATTTATGAATACTTACCACACGATTATTGTTATCTTAAATACTTTATTGTACAATGTATACAATTGTACATTATTTCTAACGCATCCACTTATAATGCGATGTGATTCTTGGACCCCAGCACAGCGTTAAAGGGGGCTTAGCGTATATCTATATTCAAATGGATGAATATTACTGTGTGCTCATTGAACACAGGTCTGCAGCCCTACCTTCTGACCATGTTACCAGCATACAGTGCTCAATGCAGCAAGGGATTCTGGGAAGTGAAATGCAATGGTACACAGTGTGCCACATATTGCTTCAAAACCATATAAAATGATATATACCTTTCTGTGGAGGTTTTGGTCACTTTTTTTTAACACACACACCACACACACACACACACACACACACACACACACACACACACACCACACCCACCAAAAACACACACCCAAACACACACACACACACACACACACACACACACACACCGTTATGGTGGGTAAAAAAAAAAAGTGAAAAAACCCTCCACAAAAAGGTATATATCATGTTATTGGTTTTGAAGCAAAAAAGGTGCATGTCCTTCCCAGAATCCCTTGCAGCATTGGAAGCAACTGTATGCTGGGTAACAAGGTTATATAATATTAATTATACAGCATATACGTTTTGTGTGGAAACACAACATTTTAATGTTGAAGTACAGTTTTGTAGGAAAATACACTAATTACTCGTACACTTGGTAGAAGAGTTAATTGTGGATTATACGGACGTATCTTGTGTGTAACGTGTAACGGTTTCTCGTTGTTCTTACAGCTAGAAGGAAGAATTGAAGATCTCTATAAGAACTTAAAGCTTCTAAAGATAGGCTCATGGCACAAGATGCAGCCGCCAAAAATGCAATTCAACAGCTCATAAGGAGATGGCCTTTGAACAGATCAGGTAGCATGCGTTTTGCACGAGTATTTTTTTAAGTCTTTCTATCCTTTGCAGGTTTAAATGGTAGAAGTGGCAACTTTTTTTGTGCGTTGGGTGAGAGCTTTTTGTAGGAAGATATCTGAATTGGGATATTTTGAACACCAACAGTATGTTAGCTACTTTCAGTTTGCTTTTCATTATGTAAGTCAGCTCTCTCCCAGACTTGTACATGTATCATGGTGGTCTCCGAATGGGAAACAAGTATGGTGGGATTCCACATTGTATTGTTAAAAATGTTGTTAGTCTACAACTCTGTCCTCTAACCCTCAACGCCTATTCGCCCCCTTTGCTCCCTTCTCTGCCAATCCTATATGGCCCCCTACTACCCCGCACACCTGAATCTACCTTCCGCTAATTTTCCCCTGTGAATGGGATGAGGTCTGTGTGGTTCTCTCCATTCGCCCTACAACCTGCCCCTTAATTCCATTCCCTCACATCTCTCTGCCCCCCCGCTCTAGCACAAAAGCCGCCACACTAAACTCTCTCTCACCTCCGGCCATTCCCTTCTTCTTTTAAACATGCCACTCTTCTCCTCCGTTGCCTCCAAGCTGCTTGAGTGACTTCTAACAACCACTTGACTCATCTTCTCTGCCAATTCCCCACTGACTTTGCAATTGGTTTTTCTTCACACTGAAACTGAGGACAACACTAACAAAAGTGGCCAATGACCACAGTTAAGTTTAAGGTAATTTCTCCTTACTAATTCTCCTGGATCTCTCTGCTGCCCTTCGAAACTGTTGTTCACCACCTTCTCCTGGACACTTTCCACTCCGTTAGTCTCTGAGCCCCAGCCCACTCCTGTTCCTCCTCTTCACCCCCTTTTCCTGGGGGTCCCTAAGGCTCTGTCTTGGCCCTCTGCTCTTCTCACAACTACACCTCTTTTCACTTGGTGAACTAAACACAATCATTTTCGTACCATCTCTGTGCCGATAACGCCCAAATGTACCTCCTTTCCTGTACCCGTCCTCCTATCTTTTGTCCCGTGTCACCAACTGTCTATTTGCAATCTCCTCCGGATTTCTTACCATTACCTGAAGCTTAACATGTCCAAAACAGAACTAATCTAATTCCCCTTCACTGCGACCCCCCCCCCCCCCTAGACAAACTCTCCTTCACTGTCAATAATACACCAAACCTGCTGTCAAGGGGTCATCTTTACTCTGATCTCTCCATCATCACACACTCAGTCCCTCACAAAGTCCTGCTGTCTCCACCTCTGAAATATGCACGGTTACACCTTTTTCTCATGATGCAATTAAAATCCTAATTCACCCATTCATTGTCCGCCTTGATTACTGCAAACTTCTCACAGTGGCATTCCCCTTATCTGCCCATCCCAACTCCAACCCATCAAAATGCTGCTTCCGACTCATCTACCTCACCCACTGCTCCACTATGCAAATCACTAAACTGGGTTTCCCATATCCTCTAGAATTAAATGTAAAAGTTCTGACTTAGAAAGCTCTCACGATGCTGCCCCCCCTACATCTTGGCCCTCAACCCACACCCTACGTTTCTCCCAATCTGCCTTTCCTCCTGCCTTCTTAAATCTCACTCCTGGGCTGCCTACAAGATGCCCCCTCTCTCTGGAATCCCCTACCATGCATATCAGACTCTTCCCCCAGCTTTCAGATGTTTAAACACTCACCTTTTCAAGGTAGCCTCTGTCATACCCCCAACATCCAACTCGCGCCCCCTCCCCTCCCCCAGCCAAATCCACACCCTCCAACCTGAAAGGGATCAGCTGTGTGGCTGGATCATACTCCATTGATGTAACTCCGTTCCACAATAAGCAGCCACTTTAACTTTTTGTTTCATCATTGTCCCTTATTCCCTCTGAGAGTGAAGCTCTCAGGATCAGGGCCCTCATTACCTTTTGTATCTGTGTGCGCAGTTTTTGTCCTTATTTGATATGTAACTCCGTTTATGTCTTACATCTCTCTGTACGCTCCTTGTGTTGCGCGCTTCACAATAAATAATAATGTCAATCTGATTATAAACACATCCTGTTAGAAAAAACATGATGCTATTGCGTTTCATGAACACAACAACTAATAACTAAAAACACTCTCTCAGCGCGCGATCCAACAATAATGTGTGAACAAATGATGAATACACTAAAACACAATTTTTTGTGTAAGTGCAAAAATCAGCAGCCAAGGGGACAACAAACATAGACGGTTCCAAATCTACTAAACAAAATACATATACAAAAGCGTGTTCCCGGCGCTAATAGATTGATGTCCACAATACCATACTCCCAAGAACGTCCTGGATGGACTGACAGTCCTGGCGATGGATGGATACACCAACAAAAGTTCTGAATGGAGTAAATAGGCTCAGAATTGATTCCAGTGGTTTTCGTAATCACATAAGAACAAATACACACCAATTGCGCAGTATAATAGATCACAATGCCCTAACCAAAAACGGAGAAATCCCAACTTACATAGATGCTCTTGTTGGTTCAGGGGAGAGAATCTGTTACAGGCCCCTTCTCCACCTCGTGTCCACGGACCCACGTGGTTGACAGGATGATCCTCCTTGTACTGGATGGCGCCCTCGCGGAGCAGCTAACACCGCAACAGCCATGTACAAAGAAATAAAAACAGCCTAGGTAATTCGCATATACCCTTTAAAACAATTTAAAAAAAGGCCACACTACCACACCTACAATATAAGGGCAAGTGGTGCCAATTACGAATGCGTCCGCAACATGCTTCCAACCAGGCAGGAACGAGGACGCACACAGTCACACGCCGATTGATGACGTCAGCGGCGCGACGCGGGTCACCTCTCCAGCAACGGATGGATTCAGTAGTTGGTCGGCACACCACGACAGTACAAGCTCTCCCTACGCGTTTCGTGACAGTGTCACTTCCTCGGGATGGTGGAGGCGTGGACAAAATACTTAAATACAGGCAAAATACATAGACTCGCCCACAAATGGGCGGAGACAGTATAATTAAGAAAGTGCTAGGGACAAATGCAGCTAACACTAAACGGAGACGATGGGGTAAAAAAAAGTCCTAAATAGCACATGTGTCATTAAAAACAATACCAAAGTGATAAAAAACTAAAGTAATGGTGATAACCCATTAGCGCCGGGAACACTGCTTTTGTATACGTGTATGTGTTTCAGCTGTAGAACTATTATAATGTTAGGAATGCATAACATGATTTCAATTGTATATACTAGAAGCATTTTATCTGTGATAATTACAATTATCATGCGACCTACATGGAAGGTGACTCATTTCTTCGGCCTCGTTGCTTAATTCATGTTACTAGAGGGAGCTCCCAGCATTGGCAGTAAACATAGTGAATAATATTTATTTGAAATATTCAAATGTTAACATTACATTTAATATTCATACAGTATACCGTTCTCATTATACAGATATATATAAAATATATATATATATATATATATATATATATATAATATATAGTCAGATAAGGCAGTTGGCATCCAATAGGGTGGGTAAGCCACAGGTGCACGTCCCAATAGAGAATGTGTTATACGGTACCGTTCCAAGAATTGGTAAAAGGAGACAGCACTCAATGTTGAAAATCAAAGTGTATTAGTGAAAGTAAAATAAAAAATGTTCTCTGGATGTATTTTACTTTCAACTACACTTTGATTTTCACATTGAGTGCTGTCTCTTGTTTACCAATCCTTGGAACGGTAAGTATAACTATATATATATATATAGATTATATATATATATATATATATATATATATATATATCTATATATATATAATATATATATAGATATATATATATATAATATTCTTTTTGATCGTATTCCCTTTGCATCTAGAGGGGCTATAATATTATATAATTTCAACACTTTCCAGTCCGGCTATGATTTGGGGGAATAAAGTAAAACTCTAATCATGTACAATGTACAGGAAGTCTCATACTGTACATATTCTTTGGTCAGCTCTAAAATAGTGTAGCTGGAGATCCATCGACACATATTCCAGGGGTGGCCAACTCCTGTCCCCAAGGGCCACCAACAGGTCAGGTTTTCAGGATATCCCTGCTTCAGCACAGGTGGCTCAGTTGTTGACTGAGCCATCTGTGCTGAAGCAGGGATATCCTGAAAACCCGACCTGTTATGACCCTTGAGGACAGGAGTTGGTCCCTCATGACATTCTATCCATATCATAGACACATGCTCTATAAGCCTCATATCTGAGGGATAGAAGCGGTTGATTTATTAATTTCTCGTTTTAGGCTAATAAAAAGTGTGAAGAAGCCCGACAGGAGAAAGAAGCCATGGTTATGAAGTACGTCCGAGGAGAAAAAGAATCCCTTGATCTTCGGAAAGAGAAGGAAACGCTGGAACGCCGGCTTAGGGAAGCGAACAAGGAGATTGAGAAACACAGCGTGAGAATCAAACAGCTCACTCAGGAGAAGGGAAGGTTACACCAGCTGTACGAGGCAAAGGTACGTGACAACGGAGGCTGCCAGAAGAAATTATCTTTAAATTCATATAAAAGAGGTGTATATTGTTAGTACAGGTTGCCAGTATACTCCTGGAAACAAGGCTTTTATGAAAACTAGAACATTAGATCCATCAGAGCCAATGTAAATTTGCCACGTCCAAATAAATAATCTTTGTCTTCTGAGAAGTTCCTATGCAACGTTAATGTTTAGCTGACGTCTGACCAATGAGTTGTATCGCAACCTGCCAAGGAAACACAGCTTAATATAATCTATACACATAATTGCATCTGATCTGGATCATTTAGTTGGTGTGCCAAGGTTGTTTGTAGTATGAATTGGTAATGTCAAGCTTTCTTCAGATTTCTTATCCCACACAATTTGCAAAAATATAATTGCTAATGTTTTTTATTTCAGTCTTTTTTACTTAATTCTTCGCAAGTTTTAGATTAATTTTTTTTAATTGCACAGACATGAACATATTTCACACATGGTGTTGTGCGCGACTTTTGTGACCTTAAATACTGTACTCTACACAAAGTAGACTAATAAAGAGAGATTACACCCATAGTGTGAGTTGCCCACTGTAAAGACCAATACCACATAAAAAAAAAGGGGGAGACAGCGCAGCGCGCGCGCGCGAGCGCGCGAGGCCGCGCGCGGAGCGCGAGAGATGCCGCGCATCTAGCTAGCGCGAGAGAGGCGAGGGAGCGAGAGCGCTCTCTACTCTCTCTCTCTCTCTCTCTCTCTCTCTCTCTCATATATATAGGGGTGGGTGTGCTGCCACCTTGTGGCATTTCAACACAATTTCTTATTTTATGCATCAAGGATTAAAAATAAATAAATGCAAAACCACTTGTGAGCACATTCCCACGTCTGAGACAGGTCTGCAACCCTACCTTTCCCCACTATCTCTCAGCAGACAATGCTTTCACTGCAGCCAGGGATTCTGGGAAATGACATGCTAATGAGCTTGCATATGATTTTAGTATAGCACTTTACATCAGACATCCCACCTGTATCTAAGCAATAGTTAATAAAGGCGGGAAAACTGTACACATACAGAAGGACTTTCCTGCTCTAATGTGCAGTACAAGAAATGCAGAGTTCACCAACAAGACATCATGGGTTGAAGAGCATATAACACTAGTTTTAATTCACTGCTTTGGACAACCACATAGAAAGAAGGTGGAGATACCATGTATATTTTTATGTCCTAAAGTGTAAGGACTGCCAGCTAACTGGGCAGCTCTAAGCATAGATAACTACCGTATATTTGATTAAATGCAGTTGTGACATTAGAATTGCTACTTAAATGAGATCTCGGATCACAGGGAGAGTGCTGGCACATAGAGATCCAGCAATAGCATCCAACGGTTACATTGTTACTAGTTACCTCTGCACTTCTAACTGTAGGGAAATAATCAATATTTCAATGTCAACAACACATTTATCCAGTATTTCTGGTAGCCGATGTCAGACAGAGGACAACACAAAATATTGCTGTTATTGAAAGCTGTTTTTTATTTTATTTAGGAAAGTGAAGCCGGTAGACAGAATCGAGAAATTGAAAAACTTAAAGAAGAAATCAACTCGTATGTTATTAAAGTAAAATGGGCTCAAAACAAGCTGAAAACTGAGATGGACACACACAAGGTTCGTGTAAAATCTCATGCAGTTTACGGAGACCGTCTCAATTGCTCTCTGTAATATCAAAGATCTGTTTTCATCACAAATGTAGTTCTCTCTTTCCTAAGCTCTGTTTTTCCGCTTGCATCTCTTCTACTCATCTGTTTGTCCCTGGAGCTTAATCCTCAAAGTGGCTTTAAGAACTGTATGAAACGTTGATCGTGATTCCAAGGGCTATACTGTATGTCTAAAGTGCCATTGCAGTGTTTCTTTAGTCATTGTTGTATATGCACTTGAATTGCTATCACATTTTGGTGAATATTCTGCATAGCGTGATTTGTTTCTAGGAAAGGAACATTCTTTATTTTATTATTTAGGGAACAAATACAAGGTTGTTCCGTGCAAGATGCTCAACTTTCACTTGATATTACTGGGGGTACATCTTCTTAATTCAATAAGGCAGAAGAGACTAAGATCACCTTAGAGTAATTGCAAAAAGACATTGGGCCTTATAGACCTAAGCCAGGGGAGGCCAACTCCAGTCCTCAAGGGCCACCAACGGATCCGGTTTTAAGGATATCCCTATTTCAGCACAGGTGGCTCAGTCTTCGACTGAACCACTGATTGAGCCGCCTGTGCGGAAGCAGGGCTATCCTTAACCTGACCTGTTGTTGGCCCTTGGGAACTGGAGTTTGCCTCTCCTGACCTAATCTGCTTGAGATTGCTTAATTGTATTGTGGTTTTTTGTTCTTCCTCCAAGGAAACCAAAGACAGACTTGTAAGCACAACGGCAAAGCTAAGCCAAGCAAAGGAAGAAGCCGACCAAATCCGAAGGAATTGTCAGGAAATTATTAAAACCTATCAAGTACGCTTTCTCTTCATATTCATGTCATTGGGTGTCTGTTTGTCAGACTATATGAAGCATCCCAAGGACATTGAGATATATATAGATATAGATTCTATCTATCTATATATATCTCTATATCCAATAAAGAATATCACTTGTGAGCAATACAATTGCAATATTTCTAGGCTGGGTAGGTTTACCATTACACATTTTAAGTTATGGTGGGTGAAAAAGGCAACAAAAAACCTCCACTGTTGGCATATAGCCAATAAAGAATATCACTTGTGAGCACATTCACATGTCTTAGACAGGTCTGCAACCCTGCCTTTCACCATTATCCCCAGCATACAGTGCTCCCACTGCAGCAAGGTATTCTGGGAAATGACATGCCAATGAGCACACAATGTATCACCTTTTGCCTGGAATATCCATACACATGGAGCCCATTTAAGCAGATGCATGGGACTAGCAAAGCAAATCTACCCACTCACAGACATGTGATATATATATATATACAGTGTTCGACAAACCTATACATTTGCTCGCCCCGGGCGAGTGGATTTAACCCCCGGGCGAGTAAATATTGGCCCAAGCAGCACACGTTTGGTACTAGGTGGCGAGTAGATTTTTGTGTTATGTCAACACTGTATGTATGGTGTGTTATATAT
Organism: Ascaphus truei; assembly: GCA_036426205.1. Lineage (NCBI taxonomy): Eukaryota > Metazoa > Chordata > Amphibia > Anura > Ascaphidae > Ascaphus > Ascaphus truei. Next base: position 41,741,002 of record CM071573.1, read on the forward strand.
ATATATATATATATCTATATATATATATAATATAATAATAATATATATATTATATATATATTATATATTATATATATAATATATATATTATTATATATATCTCACATCTCTATATCCAATGATGTCATCTAATATGACATTTTATTTAGTACATTACTATGTAGTTTATCTGTATAAAGTGTAGGTCATTTAGTTCAATACTTTGGCCAAAACATTTCAGGCCTGCGATCACGTCACGGTGACCCGTGTCAGCGGGTCCTACACTACCAATATTATACTGTCTTACGTATTTCTTCCCCTGCATAGAGAGAAGAGGAAACACAACACTGCAGCCAACAGCGTGGGGTGCGTGGCATGTATGCGGGGCCTGTTGGGTTAACATTAAGAAGCACTGTATGTGATACAGTATGTGTGAGCTAAAGTGCAGCTAAAAACCAGAAGTGCCCTAATAATGTCTTCTATGGTATACATTAGATCAGGGGTGCACAAACTTTTGTTGCTACGCCTCCCTGTCTGCTCTCCCCCGGTGCTCGTGCCCCCCCCCCCTTATCTTAGTGCGGCATCAAATGACGCCGCTGGGTCATGTCACATGATCCGTGGTGTCATTTGGCGCCGCGTTGCCATGGAGACGCGTCCTGAAGCCGGATGAATCTCAGTAAGTTGAGTTGCAGAGGTCTCGCACGGTCCCCCGGCTTTTTAAATTAAATGCCTTGGGGAAGAGCGCGGACTCTGCAATCGCCGTGTGCCCCCCAGTTTGCGCACCCCTGCATTAGATCACTGTCCTAGTAGCATTCCAATTGACACAAGTAAATGTGTGTGTGTGTGTGTGTGTGTGTGTATATATATATATATAATATATATATATATATATATAAACACACCACACACCACACACACACCACACACACACACACACACACACACACACACACACACCCACACACACACCACACCACACACACACACACACACACATATATATAGATACATATACACACACACACGGGCTTTGTGTTTTGAGCTTGCTAAGACTGTGTAAGTTTAAATATATAGATCTATCTCTTCATGTGGACTACCAGTTCTTACTTGAGAAAGTAGATGGGGCACCTCACAGTTACATATATATTCCCCTATTTTTCTGTGCATATATAGTATAGCTCGTAGCATATGTGCATGTTTCCATGGCATCTTTCATATACCTATTGATCTTAGTCTGTATAAGAATATACTTTGAATCCTATGTATACAGATGGAATGTAGCATGTCTATGCCTGTCACTAGTACCCTATAAACATATATGTGTTAAATGTTTCGTTTGCAAATCCCTAGAAACTTCTTTATAAATATTATCCCCGGCCCCATTTTTTATTTAGTTATCCGAAGCGGGGTTCTCCCGGAGCTAATCCGTGGTCCCCTGATGTCCAGGGACTGAGATCGAGGTGCCCCAGATATTTGTAGCAATTTTATGCCAAGTTTGACACACAAACTACAAATTTTGCTGCTAGGACTACAAACATGGACCCCAAAAAACCCACTACGTCATCACCTGATGGCACTGCAGCATTGAATTGGCAGGTGGACCCAGGGCCATTTTGAGTCCACTGGTTTGCCCGGAGGACAGTTGGCTTGCTGCTCCTGAGCTGGGTAGGGGGTTATATTAAAGGAGTTGTTTAGCGCAGGGGGTCTCAACATCAGTCCTCAAGAGCCCCCCAATAGGTCAGGTTTTCAGGATATCCCTGCATCAGCACAGGTGGCTGTCAGTCCCTGCTTCAGCACAGGTGTCTGAAGCAGGGATATCCTTACAACCTGACCTGCTGGGGGGGAGAGGGGCTTGGGAACTGGAGCTGAGAACTCCCGGCTTAGCGCTTTCTATTCAAACTATGAGTTGCTGGAATAAGTTTTGAGAAGGGGACAGAGCTCAAAGCATTATTCACTTTTCTTGTGAATTGCTTTATGTGCTGAATTGTGTGAGTTGGGAATAAACATGTAATTTTTATAATGTATATGATATTTAATAAATATATATTTCTCTCCAGGAATCTGAAGAAATAAAATCCAATGAGCTTGATGCGAAGCTCAAAGTCACGAAGGTGGAACTAGAGAGGCAAATGCAAGCAAAATCAGACCACTTAGAGGTGAATATAAATGTATTATCATGTTTTATTTATTGTGCAAATTCAGTGGCATGTGGGGTGAATAGTCCTGTGTACCTCAATACTTGTCTCATGTGGGCTGCCGTCTCGGGGGGGTTAATAGAAAAACTTTAAACCGTTTCAAAGCATTTATTCTTTGGAGATCTGTTTTGTGCAGTGGGAGCAAATGTCCAAGTGAATAATGTAATGGCCAGAGCAGGGGCAAAATACCATTAGTCTGACCATGTCCCAGATACTACAAACTGCTCTTGTTCCAGCTGTGTAAGTATCCAGCATGTTAATGAAAGCTGCTGGAGCTTTGAGCTCCTGCTATATCTGGGCTCACATTCTAAATCCTGTACAGTACATGTCATCATTGGTTGTTTTATTTTTATTTTTTTTAATTGTAATGAAATGACAAAATACAGATATCCCCCCCCCCCCCCCACAACAATGGCAAATGCATTTAGGTTACAATCCTAAACTGCAATGCAAAATAGTCGAGAACCAAAAGTCCCTAATCCTGCCGGAAGGGCTGCTTTTAAAATCCCAGCACATTCCCATGGTTTGTGTTGTCCTTACAGCCAAATGTGAAATTTACCCCAAAGTATTGCACTCTATTGGTTATAGCAGGGGTGCTCAACTCCAGTCCTCAACACCCCCTCCCCCTCCCAACAGGTCAGGTTTTGAGGATATACCTACTTCAGCACAGGGTGGCTCAATCTGAGGCTCAGTCTTAAAGAGCCACCTGTGCTGAAGCTGAGATATCATGAAAACCTAACCCGAGGGGGGCTTGAGGGCTGGAGTTGAGCACCCCTGGGTTATAGTACATCAGTTTCCAGAAATAAAAGCACTAGGGGTCTCCTGTACAGAATCGTGCTAGTGGACTAATCTTTGCACATTGATGGCTGTGCTCATGTTTGTTAATAAGGTCTCTTTCATTTTTATTTTTTCTTCTATCAAAATGTTTAGGTTCACCAAGCTAAAATAAAGGAACTGGATGACCTGAGAAGGACGTTTACGGAAGGCATGGACGAACTTCGGACACTACGTACAAAGGTATCTTAATCCCGCCTCCTAATCAAGCGCTGTCGTCTCATTGCTTCATTAAATGCTTTGCCCAGAACGGTCATTAACAACCTTATTTAGCTCCGAAGCACCATAACAAAGCGTGTCCTGTGCCTAATAGGGTACTCAGAGTAACTATACTTCTACTTATAGATGTGGGATTTGTCCCCCCAGATTACACAATGTATCCCAGTATAACTCAGAATATCGCAACGTTCCCATATAATGCAGTGGCAGTGTTGGCGCAGTATATCTCCAATGTTGCCCAGCATATTAGACCAGAGAACCTGTATATGATCTGTACTTTCTTTTTTTCCAGTACAGGGGTGGCCAACTCCAGTCCTCAAGAGCTACCAACAGGTCAAGTTTTCAGGATATCCCCTTCAGCACAGGTGGTTCAGTCAAAGACTGAGCTACTGATTGAGCCACCGGTGCTGTAGCTGGCACTGATTGAGCCACCTGTGCTGAAGCAGGGATATCATTAAAACCTGACCAGTTGGTGGCCCTTGAGGACTGGAGCTGCCCACCCCCGTAGTAGAGGAATACAAATAGGAGGATTGCTGCTGAGGTAGTGAAGAGTTACTGATGAGAAATAGTCTTAAATCACTAAGTAATTATAACAAAACAAATACATTGGAAACAACTGGAAGGTAATCAAGTATTTAATTAAAAAATATTATTTTAACATGCAGACTGGAGTTGGCTACCCCATCGCTAGTATTAAACACCTTTAGGGTGAGTAATGTTTGCTTTTCGGTTCTGCCCTTTTCTCTAACAGCAACCTAAGGCTTGGTGGGGTTTAGGAAGTCAATCAGACCTTCATTCAAATAGGCGACGACTGAAATACTAACAGCGCTCAATATACTATGTACAATAGTTAATTGTGTGAGGCTAAAAGTCTCCAGAAATGCTATTGTACTATGCTTCAAGTTAAAAGGCTGATTGTAAGGTGCAATTCTGCCACCGAAGCCTTACAACATTGTCCTCTGTCTTTACAACTTAAAATACAAAGGATCTGAAGCCACACATTATTTTAATATTGTGCCTGAAGTCTTGTTTTCTTCCCCTGTTCTATGACTCACAGATAAAATAATAGTTATTGCAGTGTTGGTCTCAAGAAAGCAAAAATAACACAAAGCATTAGGTGCCTGTAATATGTCACCTGTCAATCTGTGCAGAGTGTAGCAGACCAACAAAGAACAGGAACGCTAAGAATTATAGCTTTTTATTCATCAACATGGATTTGTCACTCAGGTAAAGTGTCTGGAAGCCGAGCGGTTGAGGACAGAAGAAGAATTATCAAAGTACAAAGAACTTATAAACAGACAGAAGGCTGAGATCCAGAATTTGCAGGACCGGGTGAAAGTTGTAGCTCAGCAAGAGGAACGGCATCAGAGGTATTGTGAAGCGCTATTACTGCGGAGGGCATCTATCTAACAAGTGTAACCAGTGCAAAAAGAATATTATGTTTAATAGACCAAAACAAACGTTTTGCAAGTTTCTGTTTTCTTCGTGGAGCAGTAAAGTACATTAATATGACAGTTAATACAAAGTGTGTCTTTTGGCATAATGCAGGGGTTCTCAACTCCAGACCTCAAGACCCCCCAAGAGGTCGGGTATTAAGGATATCCCTGCTTCAGCACAGGTGGCTCAATCGAAGACTGAGCCACCTGTGCTGAAGCAGGGATATCCTGAAAACCTAACCTTGTTGGGGGATCTTTGGGACTGGAGTTGAGAACCCCTGGAATAATGAAACCTTGCACCAAAGAATTAAGAATAGAATGTTTGAGTTCAGCTTTTATTTCAGAGCAACATAAAAGATCCTTTTTTCTAACATTTTCGTGCTCTGTTTCCAGTGAGTGACATCTCTCAGCACAGTGCGACTTATTTACAATATTATGTAGTGCGGCCATGGGTTGTGCATTCGATTGGTACGCTGGTCCCAGATGTGCTTTCCTCTGCAGTCATATAGGAATCTTTAGGGACCTTGGGGGTTTTGTAATGCTGTCTTGGGAGGATTCCGTTAACATTTTTCCAACCAAGTGTGATAGTTCTAAGATTTAATTAGCGATCCTAATCCGTAGGTACTGTGATTTTAATGGTATGAGTAGAAATTACATTTAAGACATAAGGGTCTATAATACTTTAATGGAAGAGGCTTTTCTGTGCATGCAGCATGTCACATCAATGGTATCAAATTAATAACAACATTACACCTAGGTAGGTCATGCCATTCTAGAATTTATATCTTCATGCTTAGTCTCGAGCTTTCCTTGTATCTCTTATATTTATTGAAGTGAAACTTCCTTAGTGGCACCTCATTCGAACTGGGGCAAAAATGGATTGTGGAGACAGAAATGAAACGGATGTGACGTCAGTGCTGGCAGTTGATGCCGGGCTGTGTTCTGGCTCAGCCCAACACTGACATCACACCCGCTCAAAAAATCAGATGCGGCGGCGGCGGCGATAGCCGCCGGCGCCGCTCCTAATGGCCGCAATTCCCCCCACGTGCATTGCTAATGTACAGCGGCTCCCCGGGCTCTCTGTCCCAGCCGCGCCGCCGCTCCTAACGGCCGCAATTTCCCTCAGGTGGAGATGGGCACAGGCGGCATCCGGGGCAACCCGCACCGGCTCCTGGGACCAGACCCGCTCCCTGTCCCAGCCGCGCGCTCTGCCGGGCTGGAGACTCCACAGAGCCCCCCTGCGCATGCGCTTCTGATCTCACTCGGGTACAGGCAGCAAGGGGACCTATTCAGCCACCGCCAAGCTCTGCGCTGCCCGCGCCGCACATGCGCTGTAGTCATGGCGACGCTGCCGCATGGGCAGAAGCGGCGGGCAGCGGCGCCATTCCCCCCCACACGTCCGCTGCCATGCCGCGCATGCGGTAGTCATGGCGATGCTCACGGACGCCACGGCTTGGAGACCTCCCTGCGCTGCCGCTGCTTCACATGCCTGCCTCCTGCTTGTAGCTGATCTCCGGGCCGGTCACCGACCCCCTGTCCGGCGGGATGTCTGTCTGACATGGAGACCCGCGCCCTGCTGGATATCTGGGGGGAGGCGGACGTGCAGGGATCCTGCCCGTCCCAAGTCCCAGGATCCTGCTACTTCCCCTGGACCCCCCGTGCAGGGGAGGTGAGCAGGAGGAGGTGACCTAGGAGCTGAGGGGGGCCGAGGAGGAAGACGAGGAGCCGCCCCACCCTGGGGAAGTGGGGGGGCCCGAGTCATCCTAGGACAACTTCACAAGGAGAGTTCTTCCTGCTACACCGAGCACCCGATCAAGATGGAGGAGGGGCCCAGCGTTGCCATCCGTCATTCATATATACTCGTACTCACCTCCTGTGTCACACACAGTCAAACACACCCTGTGTCACACACACGCGCACTCAGACACACACTGTCACGCGCACACTCAGTCACGCACACTCACAGTCACACGCACGCACACTCACAGTCACACGCTTGCACACTCAGTCACATGCACGCACACTCAGTCACACGCACGCACACTACAGTCAAACGCAGCCAACACTCCCCCAGCTTTCACGCACGCACACTCAGTCACACGCACGCACACTCAGTCACACGCACGCACACACAGTCACACGCACGCACACACAGTCACACAGTCACACACAGTCACACACAGTCACACAGTCACACGCACAGTCACACGCACACACTCAGTCACACGCACACACTCAGTCACACGCACACACTCAGTCACACGCACACACAAGGAATTCACACTTAGCTATTTGCACTAATACAGGGGATGTGTGCCGAGCACAGGCATTCTAAGTCAAATTTATTTGCGTTTTGTCAGTGAAATTGTATTTTGATTTTTAATTAAAACATCACCAACACAAATACAATTTCTGTGACAAAAGTCAAAGAAGTTTCACTTACTATGCGCGTGCACAGCACACACAGCTATTTTTTAATTACAATGAGCTGCTCCTAATTGTTTTCACTGGGTTTGGGTGAGGGTATAAATGTTTTCCACAGTCATTGTCCTCCATCACTCCCCTGAAGAAGAAGAAGCACACACAGCTTTTTTTTTTTTATTGTAAAGTTACATGTGCACGGATTTCTGCTTTATTACAGGATATTGTGACAGCATATGAACAGGATTGCTAGATGGGCATTATATTTCTCAAAGTGATAGCATTATAGGTTACTTGGCTTTATAATTTACTGTTATACACCACACGCATATGGTGCATTTTTGTAATTAAGCAGCTGTATTATAAAGCTAGTATTAAAGACAGACCTTGTTTTTGTGGCTGTCTGCACTGGAAGCAGATTGCAAATCGGATACAATGTAGTAGTTGCAGGTAAAATAAAGTGTGAAAAACCCTCCACTGTATAGAGGGAAAAACACTTGTGTATTCAACATCTCATACTGTTTAAGATGGTACGTAAATATGTATATTCACATCTGTTTGCACATTCATGGGCATTCACAATAACTGCTTTAGCTGGACAGGGTATCCTTTATTTGAGAAGAGAAGAACCTAACCCCAGCAGTCTGCCGTTTGGTAAAGTAGATATTGGCCGGCACACTGGGGAAAAGCCGGTTAGATACAGTGGAATACGGCAAGGCATTATTGCATTCATATTCACATATCCATTGATTCTGTGCTCCCCATTCCCAAGAAGATACATTATTGCATTCCACTGATGTTTGTTTCTAATTAGCTCTCTTGCAAATAAACCACCATCTGCTATCATCCTACTCTAAAAAGGTCTCTCCCAAATCAATCTATATAGATTGTGTCCCAAAACATTTGTTTGGGATGGAATTGCTGTAAGTGGAAGCTAAGGCTAATGAATGACCCAATATGTCAGTTGTCTCCAAGTTCCTATAGGGTCTTCCCAAATGTATTACACATGAAGGCTTTCCTAAACACTTAATACATAACATCCACTTCATAAAACATTTGAATCTTTATTTATTGCAATCATTTAAAATGTATTGCTGAAGTTTTATTTCTAAATACACAATGACTACTTGTATTATATGAAGTATTTTTTTGTACAAGTAGACTAGAAATGTATTAAACAAAAAGATGTTGTGTGGGGGAATGAGTTTAAAGAAATCTGTTAACAGTGAGCCATGACTGGTAGGCGATATATATTTATTATGCTACATTTCCTTATTTAAAACGGGATTATTTATTGTTTATTGGGAAAGTGCCTGTTGGAGACATCGGTGGAATAAGGCAAGGGTTCAGGTATAAAAAAACAAAAAGTCTCTGCTTTTAGTTCTGCTAACTTTTCTTCCCTCCAGAAACACCACTGATTAAGCAAAGAATACATCCATATGTCAGTGTTTACAGGCACAGTGTATGTTCATATTGATATACACTCCCCATGCAAAATATGGTAGTGGCACAAGTGTCCATCATAGTGTATTTTATATCTATATTCCAATTTCCTCTCTGCCTCTTCCACACTGCCTGTTATACGCCAGATGAGAAAGAGATCATGGTACATGAGAGAGATGCATGTGAAAAGCTTGGCTTCAAAGCCTGTGCTGGTTATAAGAAAATAATTACATTAGAGTGTGACAATATCCAGATCATTAAAGTGTATGTCATACGGCACGGCCAACTCCAGTCCTCAAGGGCCACCAACAGGTCACATTTTTAAGGCTATCCCTGCTTCAGCACGGGTGGCTCAGTCATTTGAGCCATCTGTGCTGAAGCCGGCTGACAGGAGTGGCCAACTCCATACACAATGCTCCATGTCTGTTCAGTTCTCTTTCTTCAGAGTGAGCACAATAAAGTGTTGGTAAATTGTATTGTAATTTCCTTATTTCTCTCTTTGTGGTTTCAACTCGGCTTTCAAATGCATTGCAATATAAATATTCATGTCAAAATGTAGTATTAATCCATAAGCGTAGCCATTGAAGGAAATTGATTGTGGATCTGAAAAGTGCAAGTGCAGAGCTTTGTAGCTGTGTGCAGCAAGCAGTGCAAGTGCAGAGCTTTGTAGCTGTGCGCAGCAAGCAGTGCAAGTGCAGAGCTTTGTAGCTGTGTGCAGCAACATAGAAATGCTGTTCTGTGGATGATGTTTTGACGACATTTCCGCCTTTTAAACTTCAGAATCCGTAATGCTGACCCAGTTGGAGCTACACGTTTTACAGTACTCAGTCTGGATATAAACAATGATCACACTTTATTAGTATAATATTGATTATTCCCTACCATAGTGCAACAGTTACTAGTTATTTTACAAATGTTAAGCAAAATTAGGTCCCAAAATGTCCCAGGAAGGGGTACTGAACTGTTTTCATGTGTTGTTTTTTTTTTACCATATTTTGTCCTGTTTTTGCTTATGTCTGATTACAACAAACTTTAAAGCAACAATGCCAACGAGACATTTTAATTAACTGGAATTGGATCCAGGAGGTCCTCCCAAGGCTAAACTGTTCTATTTTTAGCTCCCGGTTAACTTGCTGGCGTTTCCTGTCCCTCTATAGAAATGAGTGACTGCCAAATCTAGCAGGTCCCGCTGGGCAATTGGAAGTCGCAACATCATTTGGGAAGGGCGTGGGGCAGGAGGAGATGCTGCAGCTTCCAGCTTGCTGCTTATAATGAGCAAGGTTAGGAGCACTCAGTCCTGCCACAGGTGTTCCTAACATCAAGCAACCAGCAGGGAGACCTGTACATATATAGCATCCAAAGAAATATCAGGCACTCCAGTGGTCTTAGTGATCCTGTTCCACTAAACATCTCTTTTCTTCACTAAAGCACTGGAGTGCCTGATATGTCTTTGCTGTTTATAATGTCCATGAAGGAACATCGGTAACTAAATCCGTAAAGATCTTGGGAACCAAGAGGTTCCTGGAGCTAAGAATAGCACTGTACCTCAAATGTTGAATTCTGTATAAAAATTAAATCAATAGCTTACTAAATTGGGTGGGATTGCTGCTTTAACTCTCTTTTTGCCCAGAAAGTTTGTTGGAAATCAAGAATGCGTATCCGGGGTAAGATCTCTCTGTGTTGTATGTATATCTTTATTTATATAGCACTTTACAGTCGTAATACATGTGAAATTCTATTATACACATTATGGGAATAAGCGCTTTCAGACCTAAAACAATAGGAAAAAGAGTCCCTCTCCCGAAGAGCTTACAATCTTCCTTGTTAATGTTAGAAAGTATCCAAAAGAAGCGGTGCACAGCAAGGAAAAATAACCAAACGCAGCTCTTTGAAAAAAGCGGCTGATTTAATGAAAAAACGAGCATATTCACATAGCCAGACACACTCTGATGCGTTTCATCCCGCTCGGGACTTTGTCAAAGAAGGATTTGAATCCGGACGCACACCAGTTCTTGAGCACTGGTTGTAGGACTGCTATCCTACGCTCTCCTGATCCTTGTTAATGTGTTGCTGTTATGGTTTGCATGTTTTCACAAGAAACACTTCTTTTTTTTTTAAAGGGACAGACAAGAAATTGAAAGCTTAAGAGAAGATGTGAGCAGCCTGAACGCAATCATCTCTGACCTGCAGAGAGACATAGAAGGCAGTCGGACAAGAGAATCGGAGCTGCTGATCTTTACAGAGAAGCTGACCAGTAAGAATGCCCTTATTCAGTCAGAAACCAACTCCCTGCAGGCACAGCTTGACAAGCTCCTGTATAGTGAGAGCGAGCTGCACAGCCAGGTGGAACAGCTGGGACAGACAAACACTGATCTGGTAAGATAACAACTAAACTGGCTTTGTGCAAATGGCGTTGGTGGGTTTTTGGGAGCTTTTGACCTGCGCAACGTGACATACATGTATAACGAATGGGATAATATGGCAGCAGAAGTCTGAAACTACTGTGAGCTTATTAACTTTTCATTGGGCAAGGAGAATAATATTAATATGCCAGTGTAGTCATTCATAAATTATTATTATTATTATTATTATTACCAGCTGGTCAATTTTAGACCAACACAGACAGATCCCTGTGTAATATTCTAGCATTGTAGCTAGAATCAGTCTTGGACACAGAATCAGCCTTGGACCTAGAATTCCTGTAACATGACTAATAAGGCTGTTCCTACTCTCAAATGTAATAATTAGTTAAACCGCATCCACATACCAAGTGCAACCAGCCAAGCAGACACAGTCTAGTGATTCTGTTGTGGCATTTAACATATATGACCGGATGGGTTTCTGCAGAAACATTGCATTTTAATGAAGGGCAACAGTTAAAGTAACTAAGTCAGAGAAGATTATGGTTCATTAAGTCCTTCATAGTAAACATGATTTTGTCCCAAATGTCGAATGTATATGCTGCGTATAGCAAATATATATAGTCTGTGACATAGAGCAGTTGTCAAAGGAACACATCATCCCAAGTGACTGCACAGCTCACTTTGCCATGGGCGCTGGTAAGGTGCACAATTAAGGAATGTTTGAGAAACATTGTAGAAGAAATCTATTTGAGAAAGTGAAGAGTAATAGGAAGATATTCTAAGGGTGTATAAAATGATGAAAAAACAAACCATATAAAATAATGCATAACACATTTGTATGTGTTTCCCTTTAAAGCCGCAAAACGTGTGAAATCTTATGGGGTTTAAATTTTGTTTTTCTGTAGTATTGGATAATAGTTACAGTTTTATTTATTTTTTAGTTCAACTTTTAATGCTATTTGTAAAGAGTTTTAAAGCATCCTTTGATTTCAATAGCAGGTTTAAGCCCACCTCCCAAGCAATGCAAGATCTTTGCCACACTTTTCTGTTTGGGATCATTTGTTGCCAATGTTCCCAGCAGTTTGAGCTGTAAACTGTACACTAGATAATGATACCTTGATAATATAAGGATATGTTGTAGCTGCTGAGTTACACTGTCTGAAGAATTGATTGGAACTGAAATGCAGCCATTATGTTAGGCACACAATCAGGATTTTTACAGATTTATAACAGGAGCAGCAAACAATTGCAAGTTTAGGTAAGAATGTAGAATTATACATTGACGCATAAAAATAAGAAAAGTAAAAAAAAAAAGGGGGGGGAAAGTGGTATTGCTGCTTTAAGTGATACAAGATGGGGTTGAAGGAATAGTATGTTTATTAAAAAAAATCTAACCCAGCTAACTTTTTGTGCCATGGTGCTGAAACATTATTTTGTGGTTTTTAATGTTTTTTCATATCCGCATCTATGAGGAATGTTCGTGTTGGTGCAGCTTTCATTGAAATGCTTCTGCTATGTTTGCGGCACCATTCTGTTCAATGGAAAACTGTTTTATCCGTGTAATATAGTGGTTTTCTGCATTATGTTTTTTTGCAGACTGGGAGGCTACTTGTAGAGGAACAACAGCGGCAGCATGAAGTCCAAGCTCTTCAGACTGAGTTAGAGAATCAGCAGAAGGTACTAGCCTCATTAAATACCCTGGTAGAAGAACTGAAGGATGATCTGACGACCCAGAAGCGTAAACATGCGATCAACCTGAAGGATCTCGCCAAGCAACTTCAGCAAGGTAGAAACGATTGTGTTTTTAAATCCTCATTTCACTTCCACAGGTTTTAAACAAACATATGACCTTTCATGATATGAAAGTACAGAAAAACACATTGCATGTCCTGTCAGCTAATTAGAGAAATGCTGATCATTTAGTTAGTGTATATATTCTGATTATGCATTTAGGCCCATAATGTCTAAGCGGTGCCCGCTATAAGGCACCATCCAGGTGTGGAAGCCACCTTACAGCTTATTTACGTTAATGGGCCAGAAGGTGTCCTGAGGTGCCCCATGGTAAATATTGGCCTTAATGTATTAAGACATTGAATTTAGACATAAAGGACCAAAAAAATATTATTTTCTTCTCTTGCCCTGGAGGTATGTATCACCCATTACATCTCATTTCTGCTTTCTTCTCTGCAGCACGAAAAAAGATGGAGCAGATGGAGAATGGTAACTATGATAAGGAAGTGAGCAGCATGGGAAGTCGTTCTAGTTCTTCAGGTAACAAGAAGGGCCATGCTAGCAATTTAGGGTAAAAACTGTTTTTTTGGCAGATTGGAATAAGATTTCATGGGCTTCATTATGATTGAGCCACCTGTGCTGAAGCAGGGATATCCTGAAAACCTGGTTTCTTGGGGGCCCTTCAGGACTGGCGTTGGCCACCCGTGGACTAAAGGGAGGGTTCTGCACAGATATGTAGTTCTGTGTGAACGTTCAAGATCTCACAAGTCTCTGAATGATTTGATGCAAGTGATGGACATTATGAACTCAAAGGCCTACTAAAAAGACATGTACACCTTGACAGAACCTATATCGCTCCTGTGCATCACACCATGCTTGATGCCCACTCTGAATTCCTAGAATATATCCTTGTATCCTTGTATTGTATAACCTTGTTCATGAGGCACTAATCTTCTATAGGAATAGTGAGGACCAGTGTTGTGTTGCCCATGGCAAGTCCTTGTATCTCACTATATTTCATTTAAACTGTTAGCTCTTTGTCAATTTTGTGGGATTACCTACATTTGCATATTCGATTAGGTAGAAATTGTAACGTGAAAGACATTGATGTTGCGAAATAACTCTAGTTTCGGTCCCAAAATGTTGAGACTGAAAAATGAAAAGATTTCGTCCCCAAATAATTTTTAGCAGTCAGGTGGGCGAAGATAAAATTGGCGAGCTTCATTCCCTACACTTGCTTTTATATCCTTCTCTTTAAAATGTATGCTTATTATACTAATCTGTCATATGTATTCATCAACAATGTATTCGCATGTAAAACATCCATCGTAAAGTATACCTTCATAAAAAGCAGTCGTGGGAATGCAACAGTTCACAGCAAGGTATCCTTTGTATGTTACAATGTCTTTTGTTCGTTGTGTCATGAAAGTTGTTTCACTCCCTGGGAGCTCCTAATAGATATACTGTATATATCAAAGCTGAAACCTGTCAGTTAAATCGTGCAATTGAAATGTATTTGTATGGTAAAATCACTTACCTGCCCTTTATGAAACCTTTAGAAATCTTCCAAAGAAAAATTGCAATGATATGTACAGCAAATAGAAATCCCGCGTGTGAGCGCATTCACATGTCTCAGACAGGTCTGCAACCCCCAGCCTTTCCCCCATTATCTCTTGGCATACAGTGCTCCCACTGCAGCAAGGGATTCTGGGTAATGACATGCAAATGAGCACACAGTGTGTCACCTTTTTGTTTCTTGTGCATTTTAACCCTTATAAGCTAACTTGTTTTGTATCTAATGATATGTACAATTGTATGGGGACAAATACGGCTTCAAGATGTTTTTAGCGTTAAAAGCAAAGTATTGTATTGTTCCTGCTACAGAAATGTGGAAGTTTTTACCTTGAGCTGCGTTACAAATCAAACCTCCCCTAAATCTAACCCTTCGCTAACTTTGGAAGCCTTGAAGTCTTTTTAATATTTTACGAATTCAGAACAAAAGTGTTGCAAGTCTTGTGTAAAAAGTTCATGTTTGCACAACTTCAAGGCACATATAGAATTTGATATAAAATATGGTCAAGCGCAAATGATCACTACAATAAATCCATGTGGTAATAAAAATACAAAGAAGAAAATGATACAGCCCTTAGGCTGCGTCCGTAACGTCACCCTCGTGAAGCGGGTGCGTTTTCTGGACATTGTAGAAAAGCCGTGGGGGGGCATGTCTGTGACATCACGGAGCTGGGGTGAACCGCTCACGTCACCTGCCCGTCGCACCGAGAAATCAGTTTCAACTGATTCCTTGCGCAACGCACGCCCCCTCCTTCTGTCGCCTGCGCGGTCTATGGGCGCGATCAATGCCTTAAGGGAATGTGATCGTGCTGCGCGCGGATGCCTCCGCACGGTGTTCGGCAGCATGGACGCCGCCTTAGGGAATAAATGCAATTTGTAGATAGGGATTTTCCAGTTTCCCTTAAAACAGTTTGCAGTGGACGTCCGAGCGCAAGTAATTCCCAATTGGGTACAAAATGAGAAAAGAGAAAATATATAGTGCAGATGTGTTAAATATGTCATATGAATTCAATGTGTTGTGTAGTAAAATTAGATGTTTTCAAACGTTTGGGACACCCAGTCCTGCATCGAGATGAGGTACTCCTATAGTGTAGAGCAGGAAAACAACACGAGAGCAAAAATAGTGCAATACTTTTTATAAAAGTCAAAATGATAAAATGGGTGGTAGAGCTAACCCACGTGCTCTCCACCCTTTGAATACATATAGACCACAGTGGGTCAACAAAGAAACGCTGGTGCTCTACGAGAAGCCGACACCAAACCATGTGGGACGATGTTGCTCGTGCCGGCTTGCTCAAAATCGCCGTAGTCCGCACAGACCAAAACAGTCCTACACATTTCACTCCATTGAGCTTCAGGAGGGACTGTAGTTGCATTAGGGACTTCTGTCTTTCAATACCTTCCCAAATTGATGACGTCACAACGCAACTATATATCTATATATCAATGGATATGTAGAGCCTTCAATTAAAACATTCATGAAAAAACTGTTAAGATAAATACTAGTAGGACATTTCAAAAAAGCATTTTTTCTTTCCTATTCTTCATATTCTGGTTCTAGAATTTGTACTGCAAATAAAAATTCTACTTGTGAGCACATTAACATGTCTAATACAGGTCTGCTACCCTGTGCTTTCCCCATTATCTCTTGGCATGCAATGCTTCCACTCCAGCCAGGGATTCTGGGTAATGACATGCAAATGAGCACAGTGTCACCTTTTGCTACATGTCCATTTTAACATGGATCCCTATAAGCTTATGCCTGCCGCATTACACAGCTTTTTCAGCACAGTCTGGGTAAAAGAAACCCACTCGCAGACAGCTGCTTCAGACTTGTAGGTCTGGGCAGTGGTTACAGGCTCTGCAATGTGAAGCTAGCAGGGGTTAATCATTTCTCATCGAATTAATTATTTTTAAAAATGTTATTTAATCTTACTGGCTTTAACCCCAAAATGGTTATTATTCGACATTTGTGTTTATTGACCCATTACCTCTAGCTTGGAACTAGTTTTATAAGCAGAAATGTTCATGGTTGTAATTTTAGCCACAAGTGTAGTGCAGATTCACTTCTCCAATGTCACCTACTTAATTGTCATCATATGGTATCTAACTTGGTTAACTTCTGAAATTGTTGTCCTGTTAAAAGATCTTTTTTCTTTTGGTGTACCTTCTTCTCGCCTGTGATTTATTTAGCCTTCTTTTTAATCAGGACGACAAAACAAAATGCCAAAATAATGACATGACTCTAAACCAAATCCGCAGTTATTGTTATAGAGGGTGCAGAGTATTAAAATGTTTCACATTTCTAGAACATATGATTTCTGAAACTGACTCTTAAACCAAGAAACAAAAAAACCTGAATATCATTTAAACTATGCTGTGTAATTGTAGTGCAGATCACCTATTCATGACACAATGTGACAAAAGTATATAGTCATGTTCTTGCGCTCATTTTGTAGCCGAAAGCTGCTGAGCTCTGTGCCTGTAAATTGATTTCTAATTAACACACACTGGCTGCGTGATAGGACATTAAGAAATCTGTCTGCTGAATCCCACCCCCCACTTCTTTCATGAATGCTTAGGGGACCTGTTGACAAAGTAATACTTTTCAACCCAGATGCTTTGTTTGATCTGCAGGATCTCTTAATGCCCGAAGCAGCAATGAAGATCGCTCTCCGGAGAACACGGGCTCGGCGGTGGTGGACAACTTCCCGGCGGTGGACAAGGCTGTCTTGATTGAGAGAATAGTTCGACTTCAGAAGGCGCACGCCCGGAAAAATGAAAAAATTGAGTTCATGGAAGATCACATTAAGCAACTGGTGGAGGAAATTAGGAGAAAAACAAAGTATGTATAAATGACTGTTCTCAGCCCGAGCTCTCAGCCCATCCACCTGTGCATCGCGTCTGCTTTCACCTTTACCCAAATGATTACTTTCACTTAGGTCACTTTTGGCTTCTGGTTTCCACAATTCCAACTAAGAAAAATTGGGGCATTTTTCCCCCCTCGCTAATTGCATGTACCTAATTAACCTAGGGACCCACACCAGACCCATAAGGCTGGTGAGGGGAGTTTCTGCTATGTGCACAAGCTTTTGTTATTTTATTTTACGCTGCCTGCTTTGTGAGCTGTGTAACTACACGGGTGCCTGGCATCTTTATACTAACTTGATTGGGTCCTAGTGTTTTTACTCCACCAGTTGCCATTGGGTCTTGCCTGTTGGTTTTCTGTATGCTTTCGTCATGTCTCTCTTTTCTTAAGTGTTCTACTGCCGGGGGTTCTCAAGACCCCCCCTCTCTCTCCGCCACAGGTCAGGTTTTCAAGATATCCCTGCTTCAGCACAAGGTGGCTTAATCAGTGGCTCAGTCAACTAAGCCACTGATTAAGCCACCTTGTGCTGAAGCAGGGATATCCTGAAGACCTGTGTGTGGGGGGGGGGGGGAAGGGGAGAGATCTTGATGACTGGAGTTGAGAACCCCCTGACGTACTGTATATATTCATCTTTTATGTTTGTCTTTTCCCCTTAAAACAATTGTCTCATGTTTTGGAAATGCCATTATCTGTTATGTCTTGTGCTCCTGTATAATTGTTTCAATTCTTAGTGATATCTGTGTGTTTGATGCATGTCAGTGGGGAATAGGAATGACCGTTCTGTACATAATAACACACTGACTTGTTTGGTCTCTGCTGAAAGAGCGGGGAGAAAAAAAATTATTATCCTAGAATGCATTAACTATAACTCTGCATCTGCATTATTACAGAACGTTTCCATAAAAAGGGGAAAAACTAGGCATACAAATATGTGCACAATAGTGAATATATTTATTTTAGCTTGAATAGCAGTAGTCTTGTATCCTTGTTTAATGTGCTTGTATATGGTTTTATTTCCTTTTGCTTGTGTTCAAATGAAAAATATACTTTGGTCTCATTTGTTGTTTATCTCTGTTATGCCCTCCATATCCTTTAGAAGCTTTGATGTGAACTACCGTGGGGTATGATTGCTTAATGCAGGGGTGATCAACTCTAGTCCTCAAGACCCACCCAACAGGTCAGCTTTAAAGGATATCTCAGCTTCAGCACAGGTGGCTCAATCAGTGGCTCAGTCCTTGATTGGTTTACAAGAGCCACTGTGCTGGAGCTGGGATATCCTTAAAAACCTGGCCTGTTGGGGGATCTAGAGGACTGGAGTTGAGCACCCCTGGCTTAATGAATGGATACATGTGAACTGATGTTTCAGGGTCAGTGAGATATACATATATATGGATGTCGGCTTTTATGCAACTCTACATCATTAAAATGCAAATAAGTAACGTATGAGTCAGAGACCGGAAAATAAACCTCTTCCAAAACAGTAGCCTATCTCTTCACTTTGGCAGAATCCTCCCTTGTTGACTTTTACTAATTCTTAAATGCAAGCAAGAAACTACACAGATTTGACTGATGACTATGTACCACATCTCTAAGAGGTCATATTGTTCTGCAGGATATAAATAGGCCCTTTAGAACATACTGCCCCTGTAACACATTGCCTGGGCCACTATCACTGGGTAACCGTGGCATCTGTTTTTTGCAATATGCAGACTACAGTGTTTTATTTGCATGCCAAGATCAAGTTCTATCAAGATTATTGTATTTGGCATATCTCTCTGAGTAATGTCCACTGGTTCCCATGCAGCCTCTGTTTCCCATTGATGGAGGGCACAGTAACCATATTGGAATTTGTTTCCATTAGTTGACAGAATTGCACATACGTTAATGAGGATGAGGTGGTTAGCACCATTAATGCTTGTGCCAGGGAGATCATTTGTCCAGCATTTCCTGGTTTTATTGTTTGAACAATGTATTTGAAATGTAAGACAATATGTCCTATCTTAATTATTCAATCAAACATATTTGTATGACCGCAGACTGAGGATCATGTAGCTCTGGTAGGTTGAAAGGCACAGGTAGTGTTAGTGGTACTTTTGGGAGATTCAGGCAAGTATTGGGACCATAGAGAACGTTTGGTGTGGGTGGTAATATTGTGAACAGATCCACAGGGTTCAAATAGATGGGTGTAGGTCTGCACTGAGGAAAGTAGTAGGGTCGTGTGGGATGGTCTGGCAAGGGACCCTTAGAGTTTTGCAGGATGCAGTGGAGCAGGTAACAAGGACTAGAAGTGATAGGTGGGATTCTGCGTGGCAACCGGTAAAGGAGTAGTGTGAATGCAAGGTATGATGAAAGGGAGGAATTGTACTATGAGAGTGTCTGTCTGAACA
Source organism: Ascaphus truei (assembly GCA_036426205.1). Classification (NCBI taxonomy): domain Eukaryota; kingdom Metazoa; phylum Chordata; class Amphibia; order Anura; family Ascaphidae; genus Ascaphus; species Ascaphus truei. The sequence goes on from CM071573.1 coordinate 41,760,451, forward strand.
TGGTAATATGGAGGTGATGAGGGAGTGGTGGGAGCGTAAGCATTGATGAAGTTTTTTTTTTGTGGCAAAGGGTATATTATCAATGTTACCCTCTAACTATTAGATACAGCACTCTCAGTGATAGACAGTTCGAAAAGACCAAGCATGAATAGAGAGATATTAAGGCAGTTTTCTTGAATGACATTTACTGTACATGGAAATGGTGTAATTGGTGCTGTCTTTGTCTCCCTGTTTGTGGAACGCCCGTTATATAATCTGTCCTACAGTGGCGACATGGTAACACCTCATTTTGCAAAGGCCATCATGTTGATTTTAGAATGTGGGGATATTTACTGAGTACATCATTAAGATTATCAATAATAGAATTGGGTAAAGCACACGTTGGTTTAAAGAATCTCCCCTCACTCCAATTATTGATGTCCGACTAGTGAATTTGTTTTACATAATCGAAAGACCAACGCTTTGGCCTCAAAGATCCTTCATCAGGGTCCATCATTAAAAGGATATTCAGCAGGCACTTTAAATTGTGTGTTTGCCACCATAAAATTGAAACTACAGTATCCCCCAAAATAAATAAAGGGGAAGGGTAGTGGGAACAGCGCTAATGCTAAAAATAACAAATAGTAACACTTAGGTGACTAACATAAAATATACACACTTTAAATGTTTAAAGTGGGGGCTGCCAGGAAAAAGGTCCACACAAACCAATAGACAATAAAAACAAATAAACCGGCGCCTCCAAAATGAAATATAAATATAGCCTGACCAAATATAAAGTCCAATACGGCTGGGATGAGATCCAAGGCAGATTCTTCAATGAAGTCTCATAGAACGACAAACAGACGAATAAGACAACGACAAAAAAGAGAAAAAGATCATAGTGCAACTAAAAACAACTTAAACAAAACATCACTGATAAGGTTGACAAGAGAATGATTACAAATTTAATGCAAATGAATTAAAATATATATAAAAACAACAAACACTTGAATGTTGGGCTACAGACACTTATATAGCGATGACATCCGGTAGGGATATAATGGAAACCCTACTTACAGCAAAGCTGATGATAAGCCCGTAGCACAATGTCCTTGTCTGGAACCGAAGCCTGATAAGATGTCACAACTCTGCCTCTAGAGATCCACGATACCGGAAACTGCCGCTGCTAACACACTCACAGATGTACTGGTGTGTGGGGGTGAAGCAGGTGAAGACCTGAACCCAGTGCTGCCGAGGGATTCGCCGAGGTGATACACGCAGACCAAGAGGTCTCGCGATAACTCGGTGACGTCACCACTTAGCGCAGAAGCAGGGGAAGTACCGGACGAATTCATCTGTTTGTCGTTCTATGAGACTTCATTGAAGAATCTGCCTTGGATCTCATCCCAGCCGTATTGGACTTTATATTTGGTCAGGCTATATTTATATTTCATTTTGGAGGCGCCGGTTTATTTGTTTTTATCCCCCGAAATAAGCTTACAATTTATTTCCATTTTTATGCCCCTGTGTATTTTGATCTTTTTGTCTCTTGCATATTCAAAATAACCATAAAAAAATATTAATGGGGCACCTCTAAGTATTGGCCTGTCATACTTCCTCTGTGGTGTTTAGAGAAGGTATCGGGGAGGGCTACAGGATGTTTCGGAACATACACTTAGGTTGCCGTCTGTGTCTGAAGGATCGGGGAGTAAAGGATGCTCAGATTTTGACAGGTGTTAAAGCGCCTCGCATTTGTAAAAGAATGGAATGGAGGCATAGTCTGCAAAACTCTAAGGTAGTAATGCAGGTGAACATCTACTGGGAATTCAGTATTCATATCAATATTTAAGATATATCATCACTGAATTGAATAAAACATCCAACTGGTTTTGCTCTTGGTCTCTGCTTTTCAGCTTATTATACTTTTAATGGGGGAAAGAGTCAGAGGTGGGGAACTAGGTTTGAGACCCAGTGCCATCTTACTGTGACCTTCAGCCACTCACCTTTTGCTGCATCTACCAAAAATAGATTGTAAGTTCTTCAGGGCAGGGTCTTATTGAACATGTAAATATGTTGTACAACACTGTAATCTGTCAGAGCTATAAACAATCAAATTGGTTTTATGCAGTAACCTTTTTAGTAATGGTGGCATACAACTATAAACTCACCTACCAAAACCACACAGAGCAAAAATCAAATCGAATGGAACTAGATTATGCCTTACACATAACATAACTAGAATATACACAATCACTCACATCTATGTACATACTCTTATTGTTCTTTCCTCCGTGTAGGCCATTATTAACTTTAATATTAGAGGTAGCAAGGAAATCGATGCAGCTGTTATTTGACGCTGCATAGATATTCTGAAACAGACAAAGCATATGTTTCTTTTAATGCCGTTTTCCTTTTAAACGTGTTCATTTGTGTAGAAACATTAAACTCTTTCGCTAAATGGCACTCCACTCATTATTGATGTGTCTGGTTAATCGCCTACATACAAATAAGCACAAGAAAGAACAAGCTGCAGGTGATATGAAACAGTTAAAAATAAAGCCGCGTCCATTCAGCAGACGTTGAAAGGTGTAACTGAAAAGCAGTTTGACAAATGTTGGCGTTCAAAGCCCGCTTAATGGCAGACAGGAAGGGGTGTGTATAAATGAAATAAAACAGAAAATTCTGTATATTAGATGCAAGGAAAAATGAACACATGGGCAAACAGAGTGGAGGACATTTTTATTAAGGGAATAAGATCAAGAGAACAATAAAAGGACTTCCGGAAAGATGATCTAGGCTAACCCTGATTAGGGTTACATTTCATACATGGATATTTTTTTTGTTATAGGTGCATCATTCAGTGAAAGGTAGGTATAGTGTGTATAGTCCCTTACTCTCACCCTAAAAGAAACAAAATAACTATAAAACAATCGGCATGGTCTATTTTTTGTTGTTCTTAGAATATATTTGTTGCGCAATTTATTTTAATTATTGGGAAGCAAAACCCCTCATTCCTAGTAGAGGAAATGGCATCTCATTTCGCCATGCAAAACAAAATATCTCCATCTCCTTTGTGTGTTACAGCATAAAGGGCAATATTAAGATAAAACGAGCAGGTATTTTTGGAGAACTCCAAGTGATCCTGACCAGTTCTCTCTCCCTGTTTAATCATTAATAAGCTTCATGTATTTATACTAAGAAATGGATCCTGTTCTAACCCCTTTTGCTGTCTGTGGCATGGAATAAGGTTGCAATGAATTGAAGGCTCGTCTGTCAGTCGAGGTTAAACGAGGCTTTTACAGCTTGCAGGTTTATATTGACAAGCTGACTACCTGGCGGTGCTTGGGAATTCTGGGAAACGAGAAAATACTTAGATTGCTCAATGGGTAATTTCACTTTTTAGTTTCTTTATAAAAAAAAAAAGTATGTATTTTTATTCTAATGTGGTTTGGTAAAAGGTGCAAAAACATGCACATTTTAATCCAGTTCCCACTCTGGAGCATCCAACATTAGTTTAACCAATGTGCAAAGCATGGAGTTTCTAAACTCAGTCCAGCAACTTTATTTCTCTGATGTGATGGGATTATGTCATTTGTGACAATATCGGCAAAACTTGGGGGGGAGTTAAGGTTTCGTGTCACCTCAAAATCGAAATGCACAAATTAAAAAAAAAAAAAAAGTTGGCTTGCAAAATATATATATATATTCGAATTTAGTTCAAACCAGTGCAGTTTTGAGAGGTTCAGTCCACCATATTAATTCAAAAATGGTGTCCAATTGTAGCCAAACATAGACAAAAACCTGCTCCTTGATCTCAGGAACCATCCTGCAAAATTTGGTAACGATTTCTGAAGAGGTGTGCAAAAGCCTGGCGGCTTTCCAAAATGTAGAGTAGGTATCAAAAACTCTGTGTGTGGTTTTGGTGTTGACAACAGTGTTTCCTATAATCCTATTAGACATAGATTGCTCCCTTGCAGCTGTGGCTCACATTCTCCTTCAGCTGTGAAGTTGTTTTTTAATCGAGCTGTTAGTTTAAGTCTGATAGATGATAGTATGATACAGGAATAGTGACATTTTTAGACTTCATTATATCAGCTGGAAACTAGACATTTTAAATAATATGACATTGAGTGATTCATTTGTTTGTTTTTTCTTTGGCAGCTACAAAATTAACCTTCAATTCTGTTTGAAACATTTTTTTAACTCCTGAATATATCTGTGTAGGAAAATGTGAAACTATAGTTAATAAGACGTAATAATCGCTTGTATCTGAATCCATTTTTTAACGAGCTGTCTAGATTTTTATCTTTGTTCAGCAGCTGTCAGAAAGTGATAATGAGAAGGGAAAAAAAGCAATGATCCCAGAGAAACTGTCGGATTAGTTTTTTGTTTTTATGTAGTTCTCCGTTTCATTGTATTGCAAGAGCGTTTGCAAGAGAATGAGTTTGTTTTTTCTTGGCTGTACGTTGTATAACAGAGCGTTTTTGTCACTATTTCTCCCACGAGGCCCCTAATTACTATGCTGTGGTAAGCTAGAAGACACCTCCCAGTGCTGGCAACCAGCTTACCAACCATTCCCTAGAACCGTGGTGGGCAACTCCAGTCCTCAAGGGCAATCAACAGGTCAGGTTTTCAGGGTATCCCTTCAGCACAGGTGGTGCAGTCGAAGACTGAGCCACTGATTGAGCCACCTGTGCTGACGCGGGGATATCATTAAAACTGACCTGTTGGTGGTCCTTGAGGACTGGAGTTGCTCACCGCTGCGCTACAAGGTGTCTTATGGCATAGCACTGCTTGGTAAATATGGTCCATCCTCTTCCTTTGTCCGCCAAGGGAATGGGGAAATTTTCTTCTCATTCTGCTGCAGTTCGCAGCCAGTGGGTTTGTGAGGGCCTATGATATACTACTACTGACATTCAACAAAGCATGTGCGCGCGGAGAGAAATATTCATCCTTTTGATTAGATGTCAGGATGTTGTGGAGACCGAAGTTAATCATGTAAATGTGATATATACATGGTAACATCTCTGCCACCGTTGTTCAGTGTCTAGCTGCTATAACTGTGATGTTCTGCATTATTTAAATAAATCAGCAGCAGTCACTAGGGAATTAGCAAGGGCAAAGTTAGAGGTATATTAGGGCCATATTTAATAAACGGTACTAAACTGTAAGGCATATTATGGCCCATTGAATTGATTTTAATGTTCACTTTATGATAGTTATAGTTCAGGGGTGGCCAACTTCAGTCCTCAAGGGCCACCAACAGGTCAGGGTGTAAGGATATCCCTGCTTCAGCACAAGTGGCTCAGTCTCTGACTCTGATTGAGCCACCTGTGCTGAAGCAGGGATATCCTGAAAACGTGACCTTGAGGACTAAAGTTGGCCAGTCCTGTTATAGTTTGTTACATACTGTAGCGATGACCCACAGTCCTAAAAAGCTGGCTCAGGATTTCAACCAAGTTTATCTGCTTCAAAGGCAGAAATATTACCATACAATATCCTGTACAAATATTCAGAATGGGTTTACACTCGCTACGATATATATATAATGAGTTGCTATGAAATATTCTAACATACATAATGATGAAGGAATGTATTGTTAATGGCACAATCGTGACATCAAATTGTGACACTATACAATGAGATGTTACCATAGTTGCAACAAACCTTCAACATTAATGGCCATAGTTACAGTACCAAGTAGTGCTAAGTCATAAGGCACTTTACTTTGTATCCATGCTGCTAGTATCGCTTTACTCTCCTAAATCTGTCTCCGCGTCTCCCCTGCTGAAATCCCTCTCCTGGCTTCCTATCAAATCCCGTATCACACACAAAATTCTCCTAACATTTAAGGCTTTACACTCCTTACATCTTAGCACTAATTTCTAGCTATACACCATCCCGACTCTTGCGTTCTGCTCAAGGATAACTTCTCTCTACCCCTTTTATATCGAAAGCCCTCTCCTGCCTTAAACCTTTCTCACTGACTGCCCCTCACCTCTGGAATGCCCTTCCCCTGAATATTTGACTAGCACCCTCTCTATCCACCTTCAAGACCCATCTTAAAACACCTCTTTGAAGCATATGGGTACCTCCGCGGCTGATACTGTAGATCTCGTACATCGAGCTTGTCCCCTTGCAGGCGCACTTACCAGAACACCCTCCTCCTGTCTCTGTAAGTTCTCCCTACTTACCACTTAGATTGTAAGCTCTTCGGGGCAGGGACTTCTTTTCCTAATGTTACTTTTTATGTCTGAAGCTCTTCTTCCCATTATGTGTTATATGATTGTCACATGTATTACTGCTGTGATGTGCTATGTACATAAATGGCACTACATAAATAAAGCTAAACATACAATCAATTGAATTGGCCATAAGATGCATTATAGGTTGGCGCTTCTTAGAAAATATGGTGGTTCAGTTGCATTTGCCCTAAGGTGCATTAAGACCTAGGCAAGTCAGCGCTATGCAAAAGAACTACATTATAAAGTGACCATCCTGTATGTTTCCCTGTGCGTCCCATATTTCCAGCGGTCTGGCATTTACTTGTGTTGTTTTTACAGAATTATACAGAGCTATGTTTTGCGCGAGGAAGCCGGGACTCTCTCTTCTGAAGCCTCCGACTTCAACAAAGCTAATTTGAGCAGACGCGGCGGGATCATGGCTTCCTTGTACACATCTCATCCAGCCGACAGTGGCCTTACACTGGAGCTGTCACTGGAAATCAACAGGAAGCTGCAAGCTGTGCTGGAAGACACCTTACTGAAAAATATAACGCTCAAGGTGAGTTCCTGGCATCACTTTGCTACAGGGGTGATCAGATTGTAAATGGAAAACCTTTAAAACAGCAAAGAATATATAATATTAAGTATAATTCAACACTCTAAAGCTCTCCTACAATTATGAAGGCCTAGACCGTATTCTTATAGGTATATAATCGCTATCCTCATTTTGTAATGTATTTTGAAAGGCACACATTTGTTCTCTCAACATCTTGCTGTTTATTTGGAAATTATCCTTTGAAGAACTATGTTAAGGTTCTGTGAAGAGCCTGCAACAAGTCTCCACAATTCATTAAAACAATATTACAGATTTTAATGCTATGTATCTATTATCAGAGGGGTGGCCAACTCCAGTCCTCAAGGATCACCAACAGGCCAGGTTTTAAGGATCTCCCTGCTTCAGCACAGGTGGCTGAATCAGTGACTCAGTGGTCGATTGAGCCACTGATTGAGGCACCTGTGCTGAAGCAGTGATATCATTCAAACCTGACCTGTTGGTGGCCCTTGAGGACTGGAGTTGGCCACTCCTGTATTTTCAGGTTCTAACCAAATATTACTTCTATCACCCTGAACATACATCAGTGAGAATGCTAAATGATAATGTATGTAATATTAATCTATGAAAGATGTGAAGGAAATGTTAATTCAGTTAATTTATTGTTGCCCAAGATCTTCTCTTTCACCCCATGTCATTGGGGAGATTGATACAAGATTCTGCACTGTTATGTGTGTTTCTGTAATGAATTGTATAACTGTGATTACCTCTGTTCTGATCCACACAGGGTTTAAGCATGGTTGAGAAAAGGTTTGTATTAGAGGTCGCACACCGTATAGCACGGTACTGGAACAAAAATAATTGGGGTGCACTATATGCTGTCCGGGGTCTGCTCCTGTGGTAGATCCCGTGTTTGGAAGTAATTGAACAGTAGGAAGGCAGCGAGTGCTCAAGAAGTTGGAGGAAATGTTTCTTTATTGAACATACATATTCCGCCTACGCGTTTCTATCCCAGATGGAACTGAAACACGTAGGCGGAATATTTATATTCAATAAAGAAACCTTTTCTTCAACTTCTTGAGTGCCCGCTGCCTTCCTACTGTTGAAGCACGGTTCTGGAAAGTGGTGTTTGTCTAAAGAATGTGTTACCGAGACATGTGGGTTTATCCTTTTCTCTCAACTCCTTATCTGCCCCACAGGAGAATCTGCAAACTCTAGGAGCAGAGATTGAACGGCTCCTTAAACGGCAGCATGAGATGGAGCGCTGAATGTAGCCACAAGCTCTTAAAGGCACAACAATAACATGACCCACAGCAAAACTGCACATACCTGGGGCAGAGATGTATCTTGTCTGGAAGCATTGAAAAAGAAAAGGAAAAAAAGCTTTTTTTTTTTTTTTTTAGCCTTAAACACCAAACACAAATACAGTATGCAGTACCAAATTTCCAGAAGCTTGTGGGATATGATGATGTAGATCAGGACAGCCAACTCCAGTCACCAAGGGCCACCAACAGGTCAGATTTTAAGGGTATCCCTGCTTCAGCACAGGGGAATGATTTGAGCCACCTGTGCTGAAGCAGGGATATACTTAACCTGACCTGTTGGTGGCCCTAGAGGACTGGAGTTGGACACCCTTGATGTAGATGCTGCTGATCATGAAAGGTCCATCCATATTCCTCTTCTATATAATGACAATCTTGTTCTTAGATATGTTTGCCGTTTTTAAAGAAATAACGGTGTCATTAAGGGAAAAGCAAATGCACTAGAAAGGAGGAAGGGTTTATGGCAAGAATGAAAACAAAGATCTGTATATGCCATCAGCCCGTAATGTTCATGTGCTTCCATTCCACGCTCTCTGGGTGTCAGGTGGTGCTTTTCTGCAGCATTTGACTCTTGTGCGTGCCATTCTGCATCTTTCAGTGGGTAATTCTCCTCTTTGCTAATAGAGGCGGCCTGCAGGGCTTTGTCTGTTTTTCAGGCAGCAGAGAAATCAAATAACGTGTCCCATGATTTATTACATTTTCAGCCATGTGGTAGTCTAGTAGTTGGGCTACATATCATCTTTATGGTAATTCTGTAATATATTTTGTTTTCCCTTGTCATGGCATAGTCAAACACAATTCAGGGACCAATGGGTTAAAGCATCAGTCCACTTACTTGGTTTAAAAAGAAATAACATATATAGCATTGTTTGTTTATTTAAGAAATGACCTTTTATTTTTTTATTTTAATAGAATACTACACAGTGAAACCCTTTAGTAATCTCCTATTATTTACAGGAATAATAATGTGAAATACAGTTGCTTAGGGTCTGCAACACAATGAGTTTTACACTTTTCTCCGAGCTGATTATTAACTCGCTCATATAGGTATATGCGTTGAACAATGGATTGCCTTGTTGGTGGTTTATATATTTCTGTTGTAACTTCTAGATGCCCGACTTTCTTTGCGGCAGTCCCCAGGAAGGTTCGTGTTTTGCCGAGACCCTGTGATCCTGGTGCCACAGCTTATCATTCAGAACTTTTAAGTTTGCCGTGGTTTGTCAGGAGAGCGGGATCCCGGCTGAACCAAGTCCATTAGAAAGTTGGCCTGGCTTCATCTGTAGGCTGTCGAGGATACATTGAAAAGCTGATAAACATGCACTAACTATGCAGAAGATCTACATGGTAAAGAAGGCTGGCTGGAGAGTGCTTTAACACAAGTGCTAATAATGTAATATAAGGCCAGTTAGCCCAGTAGACAGACAGGCACCGTTTTCAATACATTACGCTAGGAGTGGCTGAGGAGAAAAACCTCTCGGAAGCTTCAAAGGATTACTCCATGTCATTTGCAGTGATTTAATTATGGGGCCTGGACATGTTGGAAAATCCTTCGTTAAATTAAGGTCTGGATGTTTAATTTATCACACAGGGGATGCTTTGATAATTACCTGCTTCACTCCCTGGGTCCTGCTGTAGATGTCGAGCCCTGATTAAAACAGGACACCGATTTGTACGTGCCCAATGAAAATGTTGTTGCAGAACAATATTTAGCAGTGGATGTGGATTGTCATGTACTTTGGTCTGTTAGATCTGGAGTACTCGACTCCTGAAGATCCCCAAAAGGTCAGGTTTTAAGGATACCTCGGCTTCAACACAGGTGGCTCAATCAGTGGCTGAGCCACAGATTCAGCCACCTGTGCTGAAGCTGGGATATCCTTAAAACCTGACCTGTTCTTGGGTCTTGAGGATTAAGGTCGAGCACCTCTGTGTTCGATGACCACAGCATGCGAGTGTTAATATATTGAAGCGAGTGCTTTTGGAGAAAGGGCTGTATGTGTCGTCTGGCTTTCTGTGTTGGTTTATGGATTTGGAAGCATTGCTTGGCAAACCTATTTAAGAGTGTGTGCAATTTATATTACCTTTTGGCTTTAGTCACTGCGCAGAGGAAGAGAAGTCTTTGACTTTCAAATTTGTCAGGTCAGGCACTTAAACACTCATACATTGGGTTTTTGCTAAGAGGCAATACGTGTTATCACACCGTAATACTGCATTAACCGCCATAGATTTAAATGGCGGTTAACACAGGGTCGCTGTGTGATAAGCCGTATTGCACCTTAGAGAGGCTACCAGCTTCCTGGCCAACATATTAAAACATCTTTTTTCAGGGAGATTTGGTAGCAAAATGCAAGAGATCTCTTTATTTTCCAATAACTTGCATTGGTTTAAGGGAGTTATTTTCCAGGGTAAAAGTGTGTGTGTTTGTGTTATATAGTTTTATATATATATATATATATCTCCCCATATAAATAGGGAATGTTGGCCAGTATTGTGGAGTGCAAAAAAAAAAAAAAAAGAGTGTATAGGGTTATTGAGTGGAAACAATCATGTATATTCACCCGATTACATCCCTTTCTTCTAATTTCTCACTCTAAAGCCTCCTCCATCCACTGATTCCCAGTACATTTTCATCGGCTCGCCTGTTTTCTATATGAACATTTGCCCCTCTTGACAAGGGATGCTTACAGCCCCTGAAGAGTAGAGAAGAAGGGAATTTACCGACTTTCAGTGAGCCAGGAGTAGCTGTACAGCAGCTACAGGTGTGTGTGTGTGTGTGTGTGTGTGTGTGTGTGTGTGTGTGTGTGTGTCACAACAAACATGCACTGAAGTGGGCTGTGCGATGAATTGGCATGATTGTTTTAATAAAGGTTCTATTGGGAGTTATGCAGCAGTTCTAAAATATGCAGTATGAAACTCCAGTCCTCAAGGGCCACACACAGGTCAGGTGACTGAGCCACCTGTGCTGAGGGATATCCTGAAACCTGACCTGTTGGTGGCCATTGAGGACTGGAGTTGGCCACCCCTGATCTAAGATATATTTTATAAATAAAGGTACCACACGTGGATTTGAGACTCAATATAGATAAGGTGACAATGGGCTATGATCGATATGACATGGCTGTCAGTCTTGCACTATTTGTCTTCCCATCTTTGAGTTTTTTCCCCCCTGTCTGTGATGCAAAATGTAGATGCGTGCGTGTGTATGTATATGTATCATTTGAGTTTGTTTTTCTTGAAAAATCTCCAAGAAACCGTTCCGGATTAATAAGATTATTTTATCTATTTATTTTTCCCCCCATGTTTTCACCTGCTATAGTGAATCTGGTGCATTTTATTTCAATTTAAATATTGTATAAGTTAGAGAATAGGCGGGAGTAAAACAAATTTCCACCCCCCCCCCCCCAAGGTGATATATCTGTATATTTGGATGAATGTTGATGATATGCAATATATGCACATATGTGCTGTTTCAGTGTTAAGCAGCTGTTTAAATAATTAGACTGCTATATTAATCATAAACTGCTGGTTTAATAGGATAGCGTTCAAAACCCTATTTAGAAGAAAATTCAAAATAACTCATAACAAACAAAGGTGTTCATCAATATGTAAAAATTACAAACATACATGATTTTATAGTGTAATTTCCTTAACCTCTTCCCAGATGAACCTGCAACACACATGCAGTGAAAGGGTTAATCTCCGTTCTGTAGCCACTAATGTATTTTTGCAAATGACACTGGCCTTGGGATATGCTTCTTGCCCCTGTTGACATGGCATATTCAGCCTACCGCTTGCAATCATCCTACACATTTTGTTAGGCCCTACTCCTACTTTATCACAACAATGCATGGCCAATGAACAATGAGTTTGCAGAATTAACGGTTTACCCCCCCCTATCCTGCAGGCACACCACCTTACGGCCTCGTCCCCGCTGCTCGCGTTATGGCATGTGCGGCGCGAACAAGACACGGCGCTGTATGGGGCCGGCCTCAGTCACTTCCGCCACTCGCCTGCAGAAAGCACAATGCGTGACCTTTGCCAAAAGACAAGAGTTTTGGCGGGGCAGCCGAGCGTTTGCCACGTCATGGCGGCGGTTCAGCCAATGAGGGCGAACTAGCCATGTAACGTCATGGCTGCGCCTCGCCACGCCTCCCCATCGCGAGTGATCTGAAGTTCTTCCGATCACTCGGATGGAGGGAATGAGCGCCGCTAGCCACCCTGTCGCACGCACTGGGCCGTAGCCTTAGGCTGCTGACTTAAGTGATCTGCTCACAACCTGGTTACTCATTATTGCCTCTTGGCTATAACAACTAATCAACATATTGTTGCGCATGCTGTAAGAATAGTGTATGATTAGAAGGTCTCATTGTCCTTACGGTCTTGGTCATGAATAGTCACAGAGCTGGTATCCAGAAAATGAATGTGCTTATGCATAGGTCAAGTTTTCAGGATATCCCTGCTTCAGCACAGGTGGATCAGTTGTTGATTGAGCCGCCTGTTCTGAAGCAGGGATATCCTGAAAAGCTGACCTGTTAGTGGCCATTGAGGACTGGTGTATATCCTATGCATGGACAGAATTGCCACTCTCTTCAATTGAGAAATTGGATGTTGTTGGCTTACATGGTTTTCTATCTGCAACCCTCATTGTTCCTAGTTACTTTCACACTGTTAATAAAAGGTCGAAGCAATCTTTAAAAAAAAAAAACAGAGACATCTCTCCATTGTAAAGTTGTCACACTCCGTAGCTCTTGGTTTTGTGCATCAGATTCAGTTTCAGTCCCCAAGATGCGTCATGCTGCACAATATCCTGCTTAAATAAATGATTGATCATCTTGTATTTTTAGCAATTATTATATTGATTAGCAATGTGTGCACTTGTAAGATTACTTTAAGATTACACTCCATGTTTGGCAAATGCTATTTACTTTAAATTATTGCATGGATTTATTTATTCCTTTCCGCAACATGTTTACCCAAGGGACATGTCGGCTGACGTCATGTGTATTGTACGCCCTCTTAACCCTTGTCCCCTTTGTTTTATTTTAGTCCACTCCCCAAAACATACTTTCAATAACATAATTTGTGGTTACGTCTTCAGGCTTTTTATAGGAGGAGATTTCATGGGTGACTTTTCCCATACTGGGTCTGTTAATATGCGATGGTTGTGTGATTAGCATTCATAGAACTGCTGCAAACTGGACTTTCGCTGCTGACCAATTATGTAAACGTCTACCACATCGCACCTTATCACTGGCCCAATGTTACTCCTTCCACAACGTGGCCAGGAATATATACTGTACTTAGTGTTCGTTGCTTACCTCCTTAATATATTACGCCTTCCCCGTGCTTTTGTTCCTGCTCATCCTATCCTGCTCACATTTTGTGATATCCAATATTCGCCTAAATCGCTGTTGGGAACCAAACCACATTTCTTCCCTTGCTATTATCCCATGTGTTTCTCAGTATTTTTCCTTTCCACACTAAATAACCTTGGTACTGTACTTGTGCCATCCGTTGGAAACCAAGTGTTGTATGGTTCAAAGCATGCCTCACATTGAGTAACCTGGCAGAGGACTTTATCTGAGATTACCACGCATAAATGATATTAATTTTTAAGATACTGCAGATGTGGAAAGATATCTTATTGTTTTGTGAACATATATACTTGTACTTATTTTCATACTTTTTGTGCAAGAGGGGCCAGTATGACATTGCTTTGTCAAACCCATTAGGCAATGTTCATATTGAAGGGGCGTGCTTGCGTGTGCGTCAACAAGGTTTCTTGTTGCAAATAGGGGTGTGCAAGGAATAGAAGGGTGTGCTGTACCCATCAGCATTATTGGTGTGCAGGGAAGTTTATGTTCAGGGTAGGTGGTACATTAAACCTAGATGCCTGTCTCTGCTGCTGCAGTGTAAATGCCAATATAACGTGCTATCCTATGGTAAAGTTTGATTATTGTTCAGTCTGGTTTTCTTGGGACCTGTTGAGTATTATAAAACACTAAAATATGCCAATAAATACATTCTCTTCGCGATCGGTGTCCTTGCCAAGTGACAGACATCTATCTTCCATTTGCACAGAGTATCCTTTGCCCGTGTGCCAAGATTGAATGGTTGTGTAACAATATGAAAAATGAGTTAAAACTACAGCATTTGCAGATAAAGGAACAATTTATGGTGTCACTACTCATGATGGAAAAATGCTTTTATGATGAGGATTCATCTTTTGTAAATAGCAGGTAAAGCAATTTCTTTGTTCTGTCCCCCACACAAATTATTTATGTCTATACTTTAGTACTTCTCGCTAAACACTCAATGATTATTCTCCCTGGCAACAGGGAGGACAATCAAAAGAATGAAGAATATGTTTAACATAATTGTGGAGAAAATTGTATATTAAAATTGTATTTTTTCAAAATGATGTGCGTCTTTATTGTGTGTAGCAGGCCTGTTGAAGGCTATCACTGAACTCATTACACATACCCTTGGAGGATTCATGTGTACAGACAGTCCTCGGTTATCCAACGGAATCCGTTCTGGAAGTAGCGTTGGATAGTGAAACCGTTGTAAAGTGAGTACATGTTAATCAGTGGCGGTGAGCGTCGGATAACTCATATCGGCGTCGAAAAACGTCCCATGGGGTTGCATTGTAAAGTGTTGGATATGCCATTCGTTGTAAAGTGAAACGTTGGATAGCGAGGACTACCTGTATATCTTATTTCATAAAGTGTCAATCTACAAGTAGGCAGTGACACTTTCTATCTTTGGGTTGAGTTTGTGGAACAATTTGCTTCACTTTACCACTTCTTACAATGCTGAACGACCCTGCAGCATATTGTAATGTCATTTTCAGTAGGGAAAAAATAAATATGGTCTAATCTCACTTCTGAAATGTTTCTAGTACGCCAAATGTTTTTTTGCTTGTGTATTATATCCTACAGCAGGGGTGCTCAACTCCAGTCCTCAAGCCCCCACAACAGGTCAGGTTTTTAGGATATCCCAGCTTCAGCACAGGTGGCTCAATTAGTTCATGCTTGAGCACAAGAAGGCTCAATCAGTGGCGCAGTCTTTGATTGAGCTACCTTTACTGAAGCTGGGATATCTTGAAAACCTGACCTGTTGGGGGGACTTAAGGACAAGTTGAGACCCCCTGCTCTACAGTATATCATGGGAGTTATGTATCAAGTGAAAATTATTTATATATATATATATATATATATATATATATATATATATATATATATATATATATATAGCGATCAATTTGAGTCCAATGTGAAAGTTCTGCTTGTAATGTTTGACACAGATTAGTATGTAACTTCAGAGTTGAATTATTATTATTTTTTTCTCCTTTTACACAGTCACGTGAGAAAATGATGGCATATCGAACCCACAATTAGGGCTTTATACATAGCCCCAATCTGTAGTGCAATCCCTGTATTTGAGACATAATCTTGCTCAGTATATAGCTGTGTTTCTCAACACACTCTTTGGGACTTTGAATTGAAATGGACGTCACACTTGTCACATACAGGTTCCAGTAACTATAATATGTAATTACAAACCTAATTCAACTACTCCATAACTTATTTATATATATATAACCACCACATTGTCCAATCTGTGTGCCACGTCTCAAAGCTGTGCACAAAAGCATCTGTTAATGCACAAAAGAAAGGTGTCGAGGCAAACCAAGCATTCTGATTTGTTACTATTATAAGCAATATACAACACAACGCCAAAGTGAATGTTGACTTGGCAACATTATACGTGCTTCCTATCCGTAGCGCTTTGGAAGGTCATTGAGGATATTCTGCATGCATATTAGAGTCTGTGTTCTGGTGTGTTGCATAGGGACAAGTGTCAACACAGAAACAATCAGGAAAAAGTCATTTCCACTTTATTCTGCCAAATAATGGGAAGAAAGGCTCCAGTTTTTACAAATGGAACTGCTGAGTTTGTAAATATATTGCTTACAAACCTATTGAGCTCTGGCTTAATATCTACTAATATCTATTAAGCTCTGGCAGTGACTATCTACTGATGGGCTGGATGCATCTCGAGAATATATGCACGTCTGTACAGTATATGCATGTGTATATAGTATGCAGTATTACTGACGCCAAGATGTTCTCAGCGTATCAGAGATAATGCACATACAAATCCTATTTAACCTTTGCTGCCAGGTTGACCAACTATTTGTTGGGTAAACTCACAGTAAGTACGTTTATATTAGGGGTAGCCAACACTAGTTCAAGAGCTATCAACAGGTCAGGTTCAGTATATCCCTGCTTCAGCACAGGTGGCTCAGTCAAAGACTGAGCCACTGATTTGAAGCAGTGATATCCTGAAAACCTGATCTGTTTGGTAGCGCTCGAGGATTGGAGTTGGCCACCCGTTGGTCTATACACTCCTTACACTCCCTTTCCTAGAATCTTCCATTCTTCACAAAGTAGAGAATAAGACAATTGCACACTTAGGACTTTCTCAAGAAAACAACAAATGCTAAAAATAAAAAAATACAAACTTAATAAATGATCAACAAAATGGAAAATAAAATGTGTAACTTGAACATTCTGAACCTACCAGGTAACCTTCACCAGGCATTAAATGAAGTGGAAGGTTTTATAAAAGAGCTTTCCATTCTATGTACAATATAAACTGTTTTATGAAACATGTTAATTTGTAGATATCTCTGTATATAAATTATTTCTTCTGGTCAAATGAATGACCTGATTATAAATGCTGTATATGTTGTAATTTTGAATAAATAATGTACATATGAATTGTAACCTTCAGCTTTTGTTCTTCTGGGGTTCATGATGGGAAAGGGGTTGAAACCACAGCTCATAGTATAAAGTTAATAGATACTCACAAACATTTGCTTTATATATAAATGAGCTTAGTTGCTTTGCAAATGTAGTCCAATAAGTTTAGGAATATTCAATAACCTTTAAATCCTCAAAATACATTTTTTTAATTAAATGGCGGACACCGAAGGCAAAAATTCCCAAGTTGAAGTTATCTGTACTGTATGGTCTCCTTTTGTAAATCACTGTGTACACTGTTGGAGCTACTGTATATAAATACAAATATACATACATTTAAATATTTGAGTTTAGCAATTTAAAACCAAGGTATATTCCCTGTGGAAGATACATTGGCATTAAATGATGCGACTTAAAACCATTTGCTAACCGAGACCATGGGCTTCATTTATCCAAGCTTCTCCGCTGCAAAATGGGTGCCAAAAATACTGCTATAGCTTAGGTACAAGGATTTCCATTAAAACCAGTGAAATATGGTGCATTTTGTTTGCACCGTTTTGCACAGGGAGACTGATTAATAGACTTATTTGTGAATTCCCTGTATCCATAAAGATTTTTGCAACAATATACCGGTAACTCCACGCCATGTTTTTGGACTGATGATGCTGTTTCTTGCAGTGCCTTCATTGCTGTATGTAAGCACACAAGATCACATAATTATTTTCTTTTGATCTAAGGGAAGGGGTGCTCAACTCCAGTCTTCAAGACCCCCCCTCCCCAACAGGTCAGGATATCAGAGCTTCAGCACAGGTGGCTCAGTCTTTGACTATGACCTGTGCTGAAGCTGGAATATCCTGAAAACCTGACCTGTTGGAGAGGCTTGAGGACTGGAGTTGAGCTCCATTGATCTAAGGCAGGGGAGCACAAACTTTTTTTTTATCTGTGCCCCCCTGCCTGCTCTACCTCCCCACCCCCATTACCTTTTCTCCGGCGGTTTATGACATCACAACGTCATGTGACCCTGTGGCATCATTTGACGCTGCCTTGCCGGAGACAAGGTAAGCGACTTAGAGGCCTCACACGCTCCCCCGGCATTTAATTAAAATGATGTGGGGAAGAGCGCGGGAGCCTCTGTAAGCGCCGCGCCCCTCCCATTTTGCACACCGCTGATCAAAATCACTTAGAAACCATGTCCATACTAGTCCATTTAAAGGGTATATAGTTTTCTCAAAGTTCAATTTAATCACTGAACCAACATTCTGTGCTACAATTTTATATTCTGTATAGTGACCCACAGATATCAGTTGAGAACCTTTTAGCAATGTAATCACAGGGTAACTGCAGTACATCTATGTAATAATGTATGTTTAAAGCAAGAGGCCATTCAGGCACTGTCCATCCCCACAGCTGCTATAAACCTTCTAATTATAGGGAATGATCAGTGCCAGGTAGTGTCCTGAAAGACGTCTCATTAGGTTTGGTTTACAGCTAATGCTGCGGACTTTTCAACTCATTGCCCAACACAACGTTGAACGTTTTGCAGCAAAGCCGATTCACAGTTTCACAAGGACTGCACGGACCTTCGTGGTAACAACTTTTTGCTGCCAGAAGGGCGAGCAACCGATGCATCCCTTACCCCTCTGGTATTCCCACATGTTATGAGGATACAAATTATCTCCATCACTGCCAGAGTCAATGTTTTTGTGACCTCTCGGGCAGTGAAGAATGAACGTGTAATGTTTGTTTATTGTAACTGAGGAGACCTGTGCTGGGAGGCAGTACCTGTGAAACTATTTATACCAATACAGGTGCGGTGACTATATAAATGATTCCTGGAGCCTGCAGGTTGCCACATTATTACCGGTATTTGCGAGAACGCTTTGACCGGCACCACACGAGTTATGTCAATATTTGTTGTGGTTGTATATCTGTCGTGGATCCCATCGCCTGACTCCTGTCCTGTACGTCACTATGGCAGATCTGGTGTCTGCGCCGCGTCAAGCTCAGAAAGGAACAGTTCATTCATTTTCTGACGATTTGATGGCTGTGATTAATTACTTTAATTAGTAATTATCTTTGCTTCTTTTTTAAATTAAAAAAAAAAAAAACCACGGTCTGACTCATCTGTCATAACCCCGAGTTATTATTCTTAGGGCGGGTAAGCAGAATATGGGAATGCTGCAGGAATAGACTCCCTACAGTATGTTTGTCACGTTTGTCAACATCACAACCCTTGATCTGTGCCTGGTTATACTGTGTGTCTCTGGCACTGCAGAGGGTAATTCTATTTTCCCAGCTCTTTGTTTTCGCTTAACTTAACCCTTTCACTGATGAGTATCTAGCAATGTGTCCAGCAGCAAAGGGGGTTAAATCAGGGGTTCTCAACTGCAGTCAAGACCCTACCAAACAGGTCAGGTTTTCAGGATATAACAGCTTCTGCACAGTTAGTGCAGTCAACGACTGAGCCTCTGACCCACCTGTGCTGAAGCAGGGATATCCTGAAAACCTGACCTACTAGGGGGCTTGAGGACTGGAGTTGAGCACCCCTGCTTTATTTCCATTGTTTTAATCTGTTTTAACTGAAAGTGGCAAGATGATCAGTCGTGTTGTTTTTCCGTTATTTTGACGGTGAAAATCAAAACCGGTGAAAATCAAAACCGGAATCCCTAGGCATTAGTCTGTGGTATAGTTCCTATGCATTGCACTGTGTGTAGATGGACCTTAGGTCGCGATCATACTCATGGCGTACGATGCTGCGCGCCACCAAAAGAAATTAATGTTTTCAATAGCGTGCACGTCCAAGCGCGCACATTTTTAACAGACATCTGAAATTGATCTTGCCGCGTCACGTGAGTGGTTCAGCAATGAGGTTGAACTGCTCATGTGATGTCATTGCCACACCGCCATGCCTGCAGTGCAGGTTTCGTGCGAGTCACGCGGTCTTGCGCACTGCCGGCTCTACTATAAACGAGGCCTTAACCAGAAATGCCAAGAAGCGAATTGTGAATTACACGTCTAAGGGTATCCAGTGTTCTATATGAGCAGGGCTGGCCAACTCCAGTCCTCAAGGGCCACCAACAGGTCAGGTTTTCAGGATCTCCCTGCTTCAACACAGGTGGCTCAGCCATTGACTGAGCCACTGATTAAGCCACCTAGGCTGAAGCAGGGATATCCTGAAAACCTGACCTATTGGTGGCTTTTGAGTACTGGAGTTGGCCAGTCCTGTATATGGAACTGAGGAGCTTTGAATGCGCATTGTTGAGCTATGTGTGTGCATCATTTTCTGTGTCCACACACTGACAACAAGGTGTACATATACAGTTCACCTTGCTACCTTTATCTGAAGACCTTATCATGACCGTACTTGTTAATTATACAGTCTTTAATGACACCGCCAGGACCTGCAGCACAGAAAGAGGTGTTTTATTTGTTAATACAAGTTGTATAACGTCTCCACCTGTTGTTGCCTGCAAATGACAGAACCCCAATGTTCCCGTCCAATACATCACGGAATGGGCGGAATTTCTCAAGTGTTATATACAGTAAGACATCAGAGTCATTGACGCTCTAAATTGGCAGTGAGGTGCGAAACACAAGTTGCCATAATGTAGCATTGCTGTGCTACTGAACTACTGCAACCCCATGACTGCAATTAAAGCAGCAATACTGCATTCCCCAATGTCTTTCTTATTTTAATATTTAAAGCATGTGACAATGTATAATTCTACATTCTTACCTACTGTAAGCTGGCAATCGTGATGTGCTCCTGTTATAAATCTGTACAAATGAAGATTGTGTGCCTAACTAAATGGTCGCCGTTTAGTTTCAATCAATTGTTCAGTCACTGTAACTCACCAGCTATAATGTATCCTTATATTACTCATGTAACATTGTTTATTGTTACAGTTTACAGTTCAAACTGCTGGGAACATTGGCAATAAATTATCATAAACAGGAAAGTGTTGCAAAGATCTTGCACTTCTTGGGAGGTGGGCTAAAATCTATAGAAATCAAATGATTCTTTAAAACTCATTAAAAATTACATTGAGTTGGATTTTTTAAAAATAAATACATATAAAAAACTGTCACTATCTAATACTACAGAACGGATTTAGTTAAAAAAAGATTTCACATGTTTTGCTGCTTTAAACGACAATTTGTGCTTCTGTGCAGGTAATAGAATCACATGTTCATAATGGATACCTAGGGGCCTATGCAGAGACGTGAGAGAAGGTGAATGTCGCCATGGATTTGGCGAAAAAGTGTGCTTGAAAATGTTTATTGCCGAGAACATGGCGAGTTTCAAAGAATCCGCCACAAGTGTGTTGTAGGCAAAAAAATTCGCCACGTACGTGGCGAGAATCACTTATTCGCCATTTATAAATTACATGGTATTCTAGTAGGGCCGATACGAATGAACGCGCCATTCAGGCACATTATATGGCGCGTTTCTATCCGCCATCTAAAGTTGGCAAGTACCTGTTGTTCGCCGGCGGTGCTGTGCTGTGTACATGAAGGGGACTGAGGTAACCTCAGAGCTGTCAATCAGCAGCTCTGGGTCTCGCGAGAGGCGCGCGTTCGTCTTTCCACGGTAGTACAGGAATGATTTATGTTTCACAACGACCGCGCGCCTCGGCATGGCGAGTTTCACGCACAGTGAAACTCGTCAAAATTTTCAAAACTTTAAAAACGCGGGTAACGGTGTTCCGTGCATAAGGGGGGGAAAAAAAGCCTAATCACTGGCTATTTTATTGCCATTGTACCTGACTATTACGTTGCTCTCTGCATAAGCCCCCTAATACAAATCGAATACAATCAGATATTTTATACCTGGGACACTAGGAGAGAAAGTGCCTTAGTGATTAACACATTCAAAAAGACATTGTCTTGACTGCACAGCCTTTCTTCCTTAGCACATTTTCTTGTATTGAGGGTTCCAAAAAATTGTAACGTGAAGTTTCTATGGACTGCATTATAAATTTGCCATGATCACTGCATCTCTAGAATTTCCCTAAACTTGCCAAAAGTTTAAGTAACATATATTGTATATTCTGTGTAGCATGTTCTTGTATTCAACTTGCAGTTTCAAGACCTTGGTACAAAAGTGGCCAACTCCAGTCCTCATGTGCCACCAACAGGTCGGACTTTCAGGATATCCCTGCTTCAGCACAGATGGGTCAATCAGTGGACCGGTCAAAGACTGAGCCACTGATTGAGCCATCTGTGCCGAAGCAGAGACTGATTGATTGAGCCACCTGTGCTGAAGCAGGTATATTCTAAAACCCTGACCTGTTGGGGGGCTCTAGCACTGGAGTTGAGCACCCCTGTTCTAAGTTATCCAATAAAAGTGTATTATTTTTGCCTACAACTTATCTGTAGTTTTTCTCAAGCGAAAACAGCAGGAATTAACTATGTGCTCATAACAAGCTAATTAGTATTCTTTGTTTTCCCTTCTGTTCTATGGGGTCACTTTAGTTCAGTTTACCCTTAAAGGTTTTTGACATTAATCCAAGAAAATGCAACTCCTGGCCAGTCTTCCAGAAGAACACGCTCCTTTCCTTAACATGGCTAAACACCTATATTACTTGACACTGTTATTCAAACCTACCCATGGGACAGGTGCAAGCCACCGCTCGCTAAGAAACAACCATGAAAAGTACCCTGTACTTTAACATGTAATACCATTGGGGTAATAAGCATTTAGGGCCTCATGCAGAGAGGAGCGCTAACAGGAAAAGCGGCATTTTTTGCCGAAATCTGCCTTTAGAAAGGCAGGTAATGGCGAGTTTTGAAAGAAGCGCCATTTTTTTTTAATTTGCAAATCTCGCCGCGCAGCTGGCGAGAACCTAAATCTCTCCAGTGTTGAAAACGGCCGTATTCAGAGAGGCGCGAACGCCATCTAGCGGCTGTTCGCGCCAAAAAAATGGCGCGATTTTCAACATTTTGCTTCGCCAACAAAAGTTGGCAAGAAGCTGGAGCTCGGCGGCCGGTGGGGGAGAAAAAAAAAAAAAACGCGATTTTTTTACAAGTTTCAACAGCGCTCATATCGCCGGTTGAAACTCTCCATATGCAGACAGGATTTTAAATGCAGTTTTATGACCTTTCTGCATATGGAGATTAAATCACACCAAAAAAGGTACTATTTTTTTCTTTCTCCAATTAATTCCACCGCTGC
This sequence comes from Ascaphus truei, assembly GCA_036426205.1. Classification (NCBI taxonomy): domain Eukaryota; kingdom Metazoa; phylum Chordata; class Amphibia; order Anura; family Ascaphidae; genus Ascaphus; species Ascaphus truei. The sequence continues at coordinate 41,783,469 of CM071573.1, forward strand.
TCTCTGCATGAGGCCCTTAGGGGTTACCTTCAATGACCAAGAGATGGCAGCATCCCAACTGCTTGCTGAATGCATCATGTTGGAAGTGGATTATCTTGGTTAACCATTCCCATCGTCAGAGGCACGAACCGATAAACCACGCTCAACAAGATATATCCATTGCCTCGTGTCTAAAGGAAATGGAAAACAAAGACCGCAGCACTCCAGTAATAATTATAATAGCTACATAGAGGGGGGAGGGGAAGCAGCGCTACATAGCTTTAGGTAACTAAAGTTATTTGTCCATAAAGTTAATTAAATCTAGGTAAACCAAACATACTGCCTAAGTTATAGGAGTCCCTAACAACATTGTATGGGATTTGCATAACGTGCACAAGAGTCGTTAGAAATGGACATTCCTGGTTCTATAACAACCACAACCTTCCTCTATGAGGAAGATAAACTCTGTCTATATGGAATGGGAGCTGAAAACCCAGGACTGGTTGAGCAAACCAAGCTCAGTTTACTCCCCTAACATTTAGTGAGACCATGCAAAATGTGTTCTTTTTGCAAGGTAGAAGAAGGTTGTGTCTTTTTATGGCTGCAGGAAGCGGTGTTGGATGCCGGACAATGGCTAAACTCTATTTACTTTTTATGATGAATAATAATGCTAAATAGTCATTTAAAACAAGTAATGAAAGAAGGTACAAAGATTTGTGGTTGTGCAGAAAAAAGGATTGTTGCATCTCTGAAATAGAAGAGGCTCATTTATACCGCTGAAACAATGGAGCAAAGGTATTCCTCAGGGTGTACATCTTCCAGATTATCATATCAATATTATTTTACAGAGAAGGCAGAGCCATAGGGAAATAAACTGTAATAGCCTGGAATTGAGGTTATTGAAACTCCTTCATTGCTGGAGGTGTCAGACACATCAGGTTTACAGTGGGTGTCTGGCCACTCTGGACGTTAAAGGGTCAATATTTTGTTGTTAGGACCAAGTACATTATCAGCTCTTCAATTTTCCTGCCCCAACTAGATGAAAATGAACACTTTGCCATATGGGAGTAACTATTGTTTTCCATGACCCTTAATTATATCCAAAATATCCAATAAGAACATTCTGGAGCCCTCCGATATTTACAGCTGTGCTCAAATGCCAGTAAATTATATCATAGTATTAGCAAGGACTATCTGAATATTAGTGAACAGAAAAGTGGAAACTATCAAAACAATCTATACTGGAAACCTGTACATTTCAAACCCCACAATATTCAATATATATACAAGGGTGATCTACAAAAGGTAATCCAGTCACCTAACCCCTCTAACTCAGAGGTGCTCAAGCCCCCCCCCCCCCAGGTCAGATTTTCAGGATATCCCTGCTTCAGCACAGGTGACTCAGAGGCTCAGTCCACGACTGAGGTGGGGGGCGGCGGCTTGAGGACTGGAGTTGAGCGCCCCTGCATGAGATAATAAAACACTCCAAGTACAAAGAGGACCATTGGAGGCACAATATTAGCAATCACTTCACTTTGCTCCAACTGATACTCTTAGAAGCTTTTTGCATTAAAATGAATGTAATAAAGTAGACATGGGTTGGGGGGCATTCATTTTAATTCATTACTTTAAATAAGGTCAGAGTTAGTTTAAATCTACATTTTCCTGCTGTCTTTTTATTTAATCAAATTCAGACCAAAGCGGAGTTACTAAAACAATTAATTACAAGCTGGAGTTGGGCCTTCTTGTTAAACGTCTGAGTGCATTATCGGACAACCTGGTACAGGGCTAGAGCCACATTTAAATCAGCGCGTTGGAGGGTCTTGCAGCTCATTTCTATGCAGTGTAATGTTGCTTTTTCTGCTATTTAATGTCTGCCTGTAACTCAAGTACCAAGTTCGACTGAGCTCTTTAAAATAGCAATGAACTGTCATCAATTATAAACACGTACTGCTGCAAGTCTTGCATAGCAGAATTATTTAGGCTCAATTAAGCCCAGCCACAAAGAGCACATAATGTCATTGTCTTTAAGTACTGAAGCACATGATTAGATAGCTTGGCCAATGCCAGAAAGAGTTGGCAATGGATCTGGGGATATCCTGAAAACCTGACCTGTTGGAGGGTGGGCTTGAGGACTGGAGTTGTGAGGTAAGGTATAGGGATTGGGAAGCGTTGTGCTGTATAGTAGATATAGTTGATATGACCATGTTATTTTAATGGAAGGACAGTCCTCGGAATATTGTTTGCTGTGGACCGTGGACCTCTGCATGGTGCCCATACTGTACATAATGCTCATACCTATGTGAGAACCTGACATCCCTGTCCACACTGCTCTTATAATGGTTTACTCTAAACTAGTTCTTTTAAAACAATACAAAGGCTTCTCTTGGAGTGCTGTCAACATCAGTGTGAAGTAACTTAGTTAGCAGTCTACCAATTTAGGAACGAACAGGTGCAGACAAGTTATACATCAGGAGGAGTGGCTCAGTGAGTAAAGACACTGACTAATAACCATGACACCGAGCTTAAATCAGGGGATCCTTGGGGAAGTCACTTTATCTCCCTGTGCCTCAGGCACCAAAGACATAGATTGTAAGCTCCTCTGGGCAGGGGCTGTGTGTGTAACAATTCTATGTGCTGCGCGCTATACTGTAATTGTGACGCGCTTTGCGTCCCATTGGGAGAAAAGCACTATATGAATTAAAGTTGTAATTATTATACTAGTTTAGCTTTTCTAAACCTGTATAACCATACCAGCACTGACAGCCATGTCTAAGGCTCGTCTTTCTTTTATTCCTGTCTGTCACTTAATTACGGCCACACATTCTCTATCCTTCTCCTTTTGCCCTCTCTTTTTTTCAAATGACTTTTTACCCAGTTTATTAATAGTTACTTCATATGGCGCCTGCAGAATTTCATGCTTATCCCCAAAACTCGCCACTTGCCAAAAACTTGCAGTCAATTCTCACACCTCATTATTCTCAGTGCAGCATCTGGATGGGCCGTTTAATCCCATATCAAACCCATACACGGAAGCCTGGCACGCTTACACATGATGGGCGGGATGCGTGGAAACCTTTAACCAGTGCAGTGTGCATTTTACCGAACTAGATGGTCAGTAGCCCTGGGTGAGAGCAGTATAGCTTGTTGTGAATTATATGAACCTCAGTGTAATCAATATGTTTCTATTTCTGTTTCACTCAAGTATTCACAGATCCAATGTACCTGTACTGTACAGAGGGAATATAAATGTATGTACAGGCATACCCCGGTTTAAGTACACTCGCAAGTAAATACATCCAGCTCAATAGGCAAACGAAAGCTCACGCATGCGCCTGTCAGCACGTCCTGAACAGCAATACCGGCTCCCTACCTGTACCAAAGCTGTGCGCAAGCGGGGAGACTATAGTGCCTGTTACAAATGCCTTATTTACATCAGTTATGCACGTATATGACGATTGCAGTACAGTACATGCATCGATAAGTGGGAAAAAGGTAGTGCTGCACTTTAAGTACATTTTCGCTTTACATACATGCTCCGGTCCCATTGCGTACGTTAATGCGGGGTATACCTGTATTGACTTAGCAATGTAGGAAATAAAGGGTTGTGACTGCACTTGGGGGATGTATGTACGATGTTGGACAACCCAACATAAAAATCTCTCACCCCCACTGAGCATAAAAAATATTTTGCTACATAGACCCTGGTGAACCTTAAAATTATATTTTCAATGTGTGTTATTGGGATCTTGAAGAGGTTTTATCAGTCAACTGAGCCTCTGATTGAGCCACCTGTGCTGAAGCTTGAATAGGGAGGTAGGAGGCAGAGCTCAGCAGGAAAATATTAAAGGGCAGAAGGCAAAAATAAAAACCATTATTTATTAGGCATAACAGCCAGAAAAATAGAACACACAGAAAAAATACTCTGACGCGTTTCTCGCCGTGGAGGCTCTATAAAGAGAGAAGAGAAGGGCCACAGTGAAAAAAGACAGCTCAAAGTTTTGCACACTTTTTCATACAAAGTTTTGCACACTTTTTCATACAGGGTGGAGGGAAGGGGGGGGGTTTGGGAGGGGTGAGAGATGAAGCCCCCCCCCTTCCCTCCACCCTGTATGAAAAAGTGTGCAAAACTTTGAGCTGTCTTTTTTCACTGTGGCCCTTCTCTCTCTCCTTTGCCTTGCATATAATACACGCCGTGGAGCCGCAAGCAGAGTGACGCGCCCGAGGACATTCCACCCTTTATTCTATTTCTTCCTCCTTTGCCAGCGTGGTCACAGTGTTCCACTCACCAGAAGCGGTCCAGTGGGAAGTGACACAAGCGCCCGATGAGGGGTGCTCCGTTGCTGCGGGGCTCAACTCTCGGGCGGTCGGATCATCCTGTCTTTCCCCACTGGCTACTGCCTCCGCAAGGACATCAGGTGAGGTGGTTACTGCACTACTCCACACATATTAGGCTCATTGAATGGACTTTACTTGCCATAGACATTATGGTTCTGGTTATACAGTGGTGTGAAAAAGAAAGTACACCCTCTTTAAATTCCATGGTTTTACATATCCGGACATAATAACAATCATCTGTTCCTTAGCAGGTATAAAAATTAGGCAAATACAACCTCAGATGAACAATAACACATGACATATTACACCGTGTCAGGATTTATTTAACAAAAATAAAGCCAAAATGGAGAAGCCATGTGTGAAAAACTAAGAACACCCTTACTACTTCCATAGGAATTAAGATGCTAAGTAGCAGACAGGTGCTGCTAATCAAATGCCCTTGATTAATTGATCATCAGCAAGTGTGACCACCTCTATAAAAGCCGAAGTTTTAGCAGTTTGCTGGTCTGGAGCATTCAGGTGTGTGTTAACACAATGCCAAGGAGGAAAGACATTAGCAATGATCTTAGAGAAGCAATTGTTGCTGCCCATCAGTCTGGGAAGGGTTATAAGGCCATTTCCAAACAAGTTAAAGTCCATCATTCTACAGTGAGAAAGATTATTCAAAAGTGGAAAACATTCAAGACAGTTACCAATCTTCCCAGGAGTGGACGTCTCAGCAAATTCACCCCAAGGTCAGGCTGTGCAATGCTCAGAGAAATTGCAAAAAACCCAAGAGTTACATCTCAGACTCTACAGACCTTAGTTAGCATAACCCTCTAATAGCGCTTCTGAGATCAGATGCATTGCAATCAACCCAACCCTCTCTAATAGCATGTCTGAGATCAGATGCATTGTAAGGAACCCCAACCCCCTCTCATAGCGGGTCTGAGATCAGATGCATTGTAAATTCTTCTGTATTTAATACAATTTTAAAATGACCTGAAAATTACAGGAATCCCTTTAGGGAGACCCGAGGAACCCAAAGTCTCCTAGTAATCCTGGTTGAAAAACACTGACATAGAGAGAAATAAAGAGTGTGGGAACCGTGAACTGACAATGCAAGAAAGGCTGTGCCCATAATAATATAGAGACATTCAGAAGCCTAGTTTGGTAATGTATTGAATATCTGACAATGAAAGGCTCAATCCTAGGTATTGTAGAACTGTGTCCTCTTTACCTCTAACACCGTCCCCATCCCTTCACTGCACACATTTCCTGGCACCTCTCTTCCAATGGGCAGAGGATGGAAAAGTGAAATGGATAAGTCTAACATTTAGGAAGAGTTTGCAATCTTGCAATTGGCTGCAAATACTGATTCAGATCAAACTGAACTGAAAGAATCCCTATAGTGTTGTGTGCACTGCGTGCAAGGTGTCAGTGAGAGTGAAGAAAGCTTGGTGGGCAAGGCATGATGGGAACATGATTTCCATTACAGACATCAAAACGTTGTGAGCCTTAGTTTGGACACCCGAACCATCTCGAACGCTAGATAGGAAAGCCAATGATTTTAACTGCAGTTCTGCAGAGATGTGGAATGAGCTAACCCAGTTTATATATACAGTAATTGGATCCATGTGATCTCTGCTTGAGTAACATGCTTAGTTGTATTTTGCAATTAATATACTTACGACACACTTTGAATCGCAGTGTTAAGCATGTAAATCAGACGGTGACTCACAAGCGCTTTGGCCTCTGTTCTCGCTTATTCCAAATCCAAGGGCAAAAATAAATGTTTAATGTAAGCCTTAGTTATCCAGAAAAAAACCTTTCTGCACTGAAATGTTTATAATCTATTTCCTTTACTTTGTCACATTTCCAATGAAAAATAACCTCGCTCTGCTCACCAGAAACTAGATCAGGGACATACTGTAGCATAAGCATGTCATATGCAGTATGTCAATACATTACGTATGAACAGGTTCCAGTGAGAGACAACTCAGGCTTTGTTCACATAATGTGAATACTCCCCCACACTGACACATCTCCATATCCTACACACATCCCCAGAGTCTCCGTGTAACACTATGGGCTTTAGAAGTAGGTAAACAAAGCAGAGATGAAATGTGAATGATTGTTTAATAATTTATAACGGCCTTGGTGGGTAATAATTGTGAGCTTAAAAATACCATTGCAAACTCTTAAAACTACCTTTAAAGCAGCAATCTAAAGCAGGGGGTCTGTGCTAATTTCAGCCCTGGAGACCCCCTGCTTCCCGAGATAATTACCTCTGTAGTGGGTGACGGAAGCAGCTCCTACTGATCTGTGTGGGGCTATCGAAATGGTGGATTTGAAGCACGCAGGTCAATAGGAAGCTGCGACCTCATCCCTTGTGGCTTCCTATTGGCCCATATGACCGGGACATTTAAACCGGAGCAGGAGATACCGCGCCCCCTACGGAGGTATGACTCCTGGGTCCCTGGAGCTGAAATTAATGAGGTTCAGCTTCGGAGACCCCCTGCCTCCCCCTATTAAAAAACACACGTTCTGCTGCTTTAACAGTGCAGTTTTTGATAATTAATACAAATAATTATGCCATAACATAGAAACGTATAATTTTACAGCAGATGAGGAGGCAGTGTTTCCCAACTCCAGTCCTCAAAAAAAAAAAAAAAAAAAAAAATTAAGGATATCCCTGCTCCAGCACAGGTGGCTCAGTCACAATGACTGAGCTGCTGATTGACCCACCTGTGCTGGAGCAGGGATATCCTTAAGACCTGACCTGTTAGGGTTCCCTGAGGACTGGAATTGGGAAACACTGGGGTAAGGTATGTCATAAATGTAGATGGGGGGAGGGGGGAGGCGGGGGAGGAGGCACAATAACTTTTTAAATGTCTGGTTGTACCCTCCAAGTTAATTTTCAGCTTTCTCTGAGGATGTTGGCTAATTCTTTTCGGTCACTGTTTAGGGCTAAAGGAGTTGCACAGATGCTTTTTAATGCAACAAAACTATATGACTTGCAGAGATTTATCTTAATCTTTGACGTCACTGTGTTAAGTGTTGATGCAAATGCCAGCAAAGTGACGCAGCTTCGCCACACAAATCAATTCTTTGCTGTGAAAAACAAATGCTAGAAATGACATTGATTTTCCATTTGCACCAACCTGTGGCTGTTGATGCGTGACCCTTAATCAGAGGAATTTAGGTGCCGGCAGATATTGATATTAAAGTGATGATACAGTAAGAATTTGGAATGGGGTGTCGGGGCTTGTGAAGATGATTGGAAATCAGAACTAAACATCTCTGGGTTTATTCACGTGCAAAAAATCATGAAGCAATCAAGAATTCGAGTAACAAGCAGCAGTCACCATAATCCTTCTGTATTTACAGTTGAGAGTCGATGAATTGATGCTCTCCCTCCTGGGAGGGTACGATGTTGCCCTAAGCTTGTGACATCGGGTGCTCAGCTGAATAACTAATATCTCAAACTGAGACCTGCTCCAAAACCCCTCTAAAGCCATTAACAAAATCACGTTTCATTTTTATTTTACCTTACTATTTAGTTAACTAAATGTTATATTAAAAAAAATCTAGTCTCATTTTAAAATGTGTTGGGATGCAAAACAGAGGCAAATATATTTCCAAACAGATACAATTACAGTCTATGTTTAAAGTGCAGGGAACATGAATTTTCTGAGGATAACAATAACTTAGAGGCTATAGGAAAACGCACTCCTTCTGGCATCAACAACGGGGTCACCCGCGGTAGGCAATTTGTGCAATGCAATATTCTTGTTTTTCTGTGCCTCAGAGCTATAGAGGATAACTTCTATTTTACAGTGGCCGAGATATTTACAGAGCTTCAGAAACAGGGAAGGATATGTATGATTGCACATGTTCCAGCTGAGCCTCAATATTACTGACACATTAGTATTACATATGCCCTGTCCCTGAAACTACAATCACTTCCCCTTATTGCTTTATTGACAGTGATACTGTAGGAGATTAATGTTTCTACAAGGGAGAGTTGCCTTTTATCACCGTTGAATGTACAATGATCTCAGGGAAGGGATTGGGCAGGCGGTTTATGCTATTGGATGAAGGTCAATATGACAAGATTATAGGGAAAATGCTAAACCGGGGGTAGCAACTCGAGTCCTCAAGAGCTACCAACAGGTTAGGGTTTCAGAATATCCCTGCTTCAGCACAGGTGGCTCAATCAAAGTCTGTACAATGCACATGCCAATGCAAACTGTAGCACTAAACTATGCAAGCAAGGAAGGAGCAGTGTATTAGGGTGGGAGACATAGTACCTATAGGATTATGGCTGAAGTGGAAAGAACCTATTCAAGAATGAGTGATTTTGTAAACCAAAGCCTCCCAACTGAAGTAAAAAAAAAAGCATAATATTTATCATAGTGAAAAAGTCCCAAAGCAAGAGGATTGTTTTCTTTCATATATCTGGCACTATTAAAAAAATATATATATTTAAAAGAATACATATATTGAATTCTAAGACAACATACTTTGGTTAATCTCAGTTTTGCCACTTACTTACAGAGGAGATGTGTGTGTGTGTGTGTGTGTGTGTGTGTGTATGTATGTATGTGTACGGATATATAGTACGTTACCATCCAGCAGGGCAGCAGAACAGCAAAGAGAAGCAGCACTCAGAGGTAAATATGCAAAAAAAAGTATTAAAACAAACACATCCGACGTTTCGATCCCACAGAGGGATCTTCTTCCTGGGGGTGTGCAGTGAAGCCTATGCCTTACCGTAACTAAATACCTTATACCCCGTGCACCCATCACCTGAACTCAATGCAAACGCTAATTAGAGCCACGTGATGTCCCTCCTGCTTTCCAAATTGCTTCCGTCGGCCATTTTGAATCAGCCATCTCTGCAGTCAGTGCTCTGGAGCGTGCCCCAGCTGTTGAATGTGCCAGCTGATCGAGCACTGCGTCCTCCGTCGCCTAGGCAAACTCCAATCCTCCGTATGCAAGAAGCAGCACAGTCTAAGTGCTGCAAGCAGTATCTGTGGAAAGACATCAGAGAGCAGAACCTGCATAACATATGAGCAACCAGAGAAGTGCATTGCAGTGTACACACAGTGATTTTAAAGGAACACAAAAGGGTAAAGGGAGGGGGAGCAAATCTCTGTAAAAAACGAGAGACAAGATGAACTGATGGGCATAAATGAACACAAAGAGCATCAAAAACTGCAAACACCAGGCAAACAGGAACCAGAAATAAAAATCCCGACACAGTCTTTTGAACATAAACACTGATGGGGCACAAGTCAAAAGTACACAGGGCATATCCATGTAGCCATTCACAATTAGCAAGCCAAATTGAGGTCCTCATTCATGCCCCTTGGTGACATGGTTCCCAAACTGTGTATAGTTTTTGCTTCTAATTGCAGCAGGAGTTTACCCCTATCCCCTCCACGTGTGGGGACATGTACTTGTAAAATAGGCATGCACCTGAAGGTCGCATAGCTGTGCTTCTTCTCTTTAAAGTGCCTGGCTACAGGTAGATGTTTCAAATCATTGCCCGTGTCTGCACCAAGGAGAGCTTATCTGATAGTTGACCTGTGCATGGCAATGTGCTCCTTTAACATTCTAGTGGGTTTACCCACATATTATAGTCCACAGGGGCACTTGATGAGATATACCACAAACTTTGACTCACAATTGAGGAAGTCCAAGATTTTTATGGAATTGCCATTATGTGGGTGGGCAAAAGATTTGCCCACAATCATGTACTGGCAATTGATACAGCCATGACATTTGAATACCCCCACTGTTTTCTTCAGCCACGATGATTTCACCGCATACTTGTCTACAGGATTAGACTGTGTTAGTAAATCACCCAAGCTCTGGCCCCTCTTGTAACAGAAGAGGGGAGGATTGGAAAAATGCTGCCCAATCTTTTTGTCATTGGCCAAGATATGCCAATTGTTGGTCACACTGTTCTTGATTAGCTTTGAGGCAGTGCTGTAAGTAGCCACTATTTTGAATCGTGTGTCCTTCTGTGGTCTGTCCACTGGCACCAACAGCTCCTCTCTGGTTGGTGTTCTAGCTTTGGCTAGGGCAAGCAGTATCTGACCTTCAACATATCCCCATTCGTGAAAGCGATCCGCCATTCTGTTTAGGGCGTACTCCACCTCCATTGGATTACTTGTAATCCTGCAAACTCCGATCAGATGGGTGTATGGCAGCCCCTTCTTTAGTGGTATGGGATGATGGCTCCTAGCATCCAGGAGTGTGTCCCTATCTGTAGGTTTGCAGAAGATCCTCTTGCAAAGCGCGTTATCTTGTTTATACACAATGGTATCCAGAAAAGTTATCTCCTGTTTGTTGTAGGCATATGTGAACCGTATGGTTGAAGGATGTTATTGATATGAGAAATGTATTCAAGCAGTTGATCCTCACCGCCAAACCACACCATAAAGACGTAATCTCTTTGCTGTTCTGCTGCCCTGCTGGATGGTAACGTACTGTTTACATTCTTTATGGGATTAGCACCAGGCTTTTTTGGATTTCAACATTGGAGTGCTTGCTGTTTTCCATATATATATACATAGTGGCTACAACAGTGTAGTGACATAGAGCACTCAGTCTAAAAAGCCTCCGTGTGTACTAGATGGAAGCCCATGGTGGCCAAACACAAAGGGGCATAGTCCAACACTGGCCATCGCATAGTCGCCAAAGGATGTCTCATCTGTTTAAAATGTCTTGCTACAGGTAGGTATTTAAGCTCAGTGTTATCATCCACAATGTTGATCGCCTTTCTGATAGTAGAGCGGTGTATTGCAATCCGTTCCTTTAACATGCGCGAGGTCTTTCCAATGTAGAGGAGGCCGCACGGGCATCTGATGAGATACACGACAAAGCGAGATTCGCAATTGAGATAATGCTTGATGGCAATGCGAGCACCACTATGTGGATGTGCACAACTTGATCCAACCTGCATAAAGCTGCAATTAGTGCATCCACGGCAGATGCATATTTGCCAACTGAATCCGTTTGTGTGAGCATGTCGCCCAGATTGCGGCCACGCCTGTGACAAAGTAAAGGAGGTTCTTTACAAATTCGTCCAATTTGGCTGTCATAGGACAGGATATGCCAGTTTTTATGGATACTGCGTTTAATGCGTCCTGATGCAGTTGAAAAGGTGCTAACAAAATGGCACCGTTCTTGTGCAGGCTCTTTAACCTGTGGTGTTAATAACGCCGTTCTGTCGGTATTCCTCAGTTTTCGTAGGGCGTCCTCTATGTCTTTAGAGTCATAGCCCCTATCACAGAAGCGCTGTGCCATATCCATGAGTGCTGGCTCAACCTCCTGTGGGTTGCTGATTATTCTCTTGACCCGCAGTAATTGGAAAAACGGAAGTCCTCTCAAGCGGTACCGGATGGTGGCTGGTGGCATACAGAAGTGTGTTTCTGTCGGTGTCTTTATGATAAAGCCTAGTGGCAAGGCCTCCACTGGTCTATAAACGGTGGTGTCCAGGAATGAAATTTCCTTGTTGCTAAATTGAGCCGAGAAGCGGATTGTGGATGGAATTTTATTCAGATACTCAATGAACTCCAAGAGTGCAGATTCCAATCCATCCCACACAATGAAAATGTCATCTATGTACCGTAGATATTTTTTTATGCAGTGTACATATGGAGCATCGTGTAGGATATGTGTATGCTCATAGACGTCCATGAATAAATTCGCATATGAGAGCACCATATTGGACACCATTGAGGTGCCACTGAGTTGTTGGTAGACATTCTTCTCGAATCTAAGTAATTTTTGTTTAAGATAACCTCAATGAGTAGCAATAGAAACTCGACCGGTGGGCCTGTATGCATCGCATGGGCATTACATTTAGTTCTTATAGCTGCCAAACCCTCCTTGTGTGGGATATTGGTATACAGACTACCAACATCGAGGGTTACCAGAATGCAGTCCATCCTTTCCAATTTAATTTTTCCGATCTGTAAGATAAAATCGGTAGTGTCCTTAACATGAGTGGTCATACCATTGACCATCGGTTGGAGATAAAATCAATAAACTGCAAAAGAGGATGACATAACGACCCTCTTGCAGAAATAATGGGTCTTCCTGGTGGCTTAGTGGTGGACTTATGAATTTTCGGTAAGGTGTACAGGATTGGCATTCTGGGAAAGGGTAGTGAAAGAAAATTGTCCGTCTCTTCTGAGATCCAGTTCTTTACGATCCCCATTTGCACAATCGAGTCAATTTCATTTTTGTACTCAACTGTTGGGTCTCCTGGTAGGCGTCTATAGGTCATCTCTTTGGCCAATTGATCTTCGATTTCTTGCTTGTAGTCTGCATATTTCAGCAGCACAATGCCACCTCCTTTGTCCGCGGCACGTAAGATGATGTCCTTCGCTTTCCTCAATGTCTCTATCGCAGTCTTTTCTTCTCGTGAGATGTTATGGAAACTAGTTAGTTTATTTTTGACATCATGGCTAATTTCTTTATTCAACACATTCATGAAGGCCGCGATGATGTGATTATTGGATTGCGGATCAAACTTATTGCTGGTCTTAAATGATTTAATGTCAGACATATGACTTTGTTGGGTTTGCTTGCTAAAAATTCTTTAAGTATCAGTTGCCGGTTGAATTTATACATATCAATTTCCCAGTTGAAATTATTTTGGATATTAGTTGGAACAAAACTAAGACCTTTCTGGAGAACACTGAGCTGGGCCGTGGACAGAGTAAGGTCCGTAAGGTTGTAAAAAAAGATCCATCGTTGCCATATGCTCCGTTCATGTGCCCTGAACTGAAAATCCGTTTTTTGGTGCACACGTATGTCGCTTCTTTTCTCCCCACTTTGCGGTTTACCTGCATAATGTGGGGTTGTTTTACAATTTCGTCCAGTCACATAAGGTAGATCAAATGTAAAGTGGAGGAGTTTGACTTTACAGAATGAATCTGTAGGCCCAATTGTTGGCCTGTCCATCGTCAACAAGGTCCTATTTGCTTAGTATTTTGAACATGTGTAGTCTAGGTCTAGCCTTGCATGCTTCGTTTTAGCGCTGCGCTTCCTGATGCGTTACTGCAGAAAGGCTGCAACAGTAATGGACCGTGCTGTGGGTGCAGTAAACAAGCTCTACACTTGAACCTACTCTGGTGTCTCATATAAACCCGTATCTGTGCCAAATGCGCTCGGCTATCCCTCAGTTCTTCGTCGTTCAGCGAAGAAGCGTCGCTCTTCTAAATGTTCTAGTTAAGCATATCGTGTCAGATAAGCCCCTATCACGAACGAATAGCGTCTGTGTCCTTATCCTAATACATATTGCCCTATAGCCGCGAGCTCCTAACCTCAAACTGGATGCGGCGTTGCTGTGCGACGTGCTGAAAGTTGCGTGTAGGAATACTTGACCCCAAACGCCAGTAAATTGGAAAACGGAAGTCCTCTCAAGCGTTACACGATGGTGGCTGGTTGGCATACAGAAGTGGTGTTTTCTTCGTTGTCTTTATGATAAAGCCTAGTGGCAAGGCCTCCACTGGTCTATAAACGGTGGAATGTCAGAATGAAATTTCCTGTTTTCTAAATTGAGCCGAGAAGCGAAACGATGTGGATGGAATTTTATTCACATACTCAATAACTCCAAGAGTGCAGATTCCAATCCATCCACACAATGAAAATGTCATCTATGTACCGTAGATATTTTTTATGCAGGGTACACCTGGAGCATCGTTAGGATATGGTAGCTCATAGACGTCCATGAATAAATTCGCATATGAGAGCACCATATTGGACACCATTGAGGGCCTGTGTGTTGTAGCCACATTCTTCTGAATCTAAGTAATTTTTGTTATAAGATAACCATCAATGAGTAGCAATAGAAACCCAGACCGTGGGCCTGTATGCATCGCCATGGGCTTAACATTTAGTTCTTATAGCTGCCAAACCCTCCTTGTGTGGGATATTGGTATACAGTACTACCAAATCGAGGGTTACCAGTAATGCAGTCCTCTTTCCAATTTAATTTTCCGATCTGTTAAGATAAAATCGGTAGTGTCCTTAACATGAGTGGTCAATACCATTGACCATCGGTTGGAGATATAACATCAATAAACTGCAAAAGAGGATGAATAACGACCTCCTTCGCAGAAATTAATGGGTCTCATCCTGGTGGCTAGTGGTGGACTTATGAATTTTCGGTAAGGTGTACAGGATTGGCATTCTGAAAGGGAGTGAAAGAAAACTTGTCCGTCCTCTCGAGTATCTCTGTTTCTTATACGATCCCCATTGCACAATCGAGTCTTTCATTTTGTACTAACTGTTGGGATCTCCTAGGTAGGCGGTCATAGGTCACTCTTTGGCCATGATCTTCGATTTCTTGCTTGTAGTCTGCATATTCAGCAGCACAATGCCACCTCCTTTGTCCGCGGCACGTAAGATGATGTCCTCGCTTCCTCAATGTCTCTATCGCAGTCTTTCTTCTCGTGAGATGTTATGGAAACTAGTTAGTTTATTTTGACATCATGGCTAATTTCTTATTCAACACATTCATGAAGGCCCGATGCTGTGATTATGGATTGCGGATCAAACTTACTGCTGGTCTTAAATGTTTTAATGTCAGACATATCGCTTGTTGGGTTTGCTTGCTAAAAAAATCTTTAAGTCCAGTCGCGAGTGGAATTTAAATACCTATATATATATATATATATATATATATATATATATATATATATATAGCAGGGCATGATGACTAGGAATGTGAAGTAGTTAATATACCATCAGATACAATGGGTCCCAAGCTCTGACAGATTTCTCGTTTATGGGGAGGGTCAATGTGTGAGTTCACAGAAATGCATCTTCCAGAAGCCTTATCTTGGGTGTGAGGCGTTGAGATATGCCCTACAGAAGCCACTGGGAAGATTAACTGGAATGAATGTTAATAATAACATCAGACACACCAGGGAAGAGTCATCTTCCACTGCTCAGACACCAGCTGCCATTCACATGCACATACTGTATATAAGGTGGATCCCAGTTCTGCTTTCCATACTCTGAACCACGTGAAGGTAAATCAGCCTATCAGCAAGTCCTACACCATCAACTTTATACCGTGTTTTTTGTATTTCATCCACTGCCTAGAGAGAAGAGGAAACCAAACAATGATATAGCCCTGGGAAGCGCAATCTTTCTCTGCTGCGCCCCCCTGCCTGTTTTCCTCCCTGCTCGCCCCCCCCCCCCCCCCCCCGCCTCAACTTGTCTCCAGCTCTCGGCGTCAAATGACACTGCGAGGTCACGTAACGTCACGTTGCTACGACAACGTGACATCGCGTCGTTTGACGCCGCGTTGCCATGGTGGCGCGTAGCCAAAGATATGGTAAGTGAAGTTGCACAGGCCTCACGCAATCCCCCGGCATTAATTTAAATGCCTTGGGGGAAGAGCGCGGGGCCTCTGCAACCGCTGCGACCCCCCCCTGAATAATCTTGCGCCCCCAGTTTGCGCACACCTGATATAGCCAACACTCGCAGGCCCGTCCCTAGGCTGTGTACGCCCTTCGGCAAGCACTATTAAGGACACTCTCTCCCCTCCCCCAAAAAGAAAAAAAACAATTGTCCACACCAAAAAAAAAAAATGTCACCGAAATTGTTTCCCTAACTCAACCCTATTCCCCACCCCCCAGTAGGAGGCAGGGGGTCTCCGGAGCTGAACTCCATTCATTTCAGCTCTGGGGCCCCTTGCTTCCTGAAATACTTAACTCCTTAGGGGGTGCGAGCATCTCCTGCTCAGGTTTAGATGTCCCATCACATGGGCCAATAGGAAGCCATGACATCATTGGCGGCTTCCTATTGGCCCATGTGAAATGAGGCTTTAATCCTAAACTGAGATACCGGTAACCCCATAGGAAGTAAGTTGTCACGTCACGTAGCGTCCTGTTGTCATGGAAACACGGTGGCATTTCACGTCACGTAGCCATGTTGACGGGATTTGCATGGGGAGATGCCAGAGATGCCTCCGTCGCCCGGAGATTTTTCAGGTAAACTCGTAGCCTGGAGATACGTGGCCGAAACCCGCAGTCTCCGGGTCAAATGTAAGAATGGATTTTTCAAGCAGTAAATGGCAATATCGCTTGACAGTCATCTTAATAGTACAGAATAAATGAGTTCTTCAGTATTAGGTGATACCTTTTTTATTGGACTAACAATTTATGTCATAGGACAAGCTTTCGAGAGTTCTCCTCTCTTCTTCAGGTCAAGCAATACTGAACTCATTTATTCTGCACTATCGCAACTGGACTAACACGGCTATTTTCTGCTATAATATATATATATATATATATATATATATATATACACATACATACACACACACAGTATACACACATACACTCTGGAGGTTGTTAATAGAACAGCAAATAGGGCAAAACACCAGGAGTGGGTCATTATCACACTGCTGATCTGGAGTTGGTTGGCAGGTATGTTAAACCTATTAAAACATCAACACTATGATGTGTGGAGGAAAGTTCAGCTATTTTGTTGAGTCTAAAAGTTACAGAAAAGGGGGATACCATTGTCACTATAGAGAGGTTGAACTAAAGGTAACAGTAACATTGCTTAACCCATCTCGCAGCAAAGGGGTTGAGCAGAATAACTGGGAATTCTCCTAAACCTACTGTAGAGGCAGCTCCTAGTGGTTGTCAGAAAACTATAAACAATGCATAAAGGGCTAGATATACTAAGCAGCTCTAAGCCAGAAGGAACTTTTCAGGTTTTGTCTTTTGGATACAGTAGAATAGATGAGCACTTTGGGATATTTGTACAAAGTCTTGTGTTTGAGGTCCCCATGGACTGATATTTTCAGAAACATAAACAGATAACAAGGTGAGTAACAGTGATTAAAACACAATGTTTTGGCTTCTCTTACAGAGACATAGAAAATCTGACAGCAGATACGGACCATGTGACCCAACCCTTGGGACTATTTTCCATGTCTCCTGTAACGATTCACATCCCATTCTAGACATGACTTTCTGCAACATTTGGACACATGTCTTCCAAGTCATCTTTTTCCACTCTGTCGCTGTGTTACCTAAAGTACCTATCCTGCTGTTCTATACATTCATTACTCCCTGAGTGTAGGATTTCAGGTCAGTTTAGCATACGACATGCAAATGTTTACTAATCACCTGTTGTGTTAATGACCTTACAAACAACCTGACCTAGGTTATGCTCAGTAATGTCTTTTCAAACCTTGATTAGGATTTTTGTTTCCACTCTAATTATTTCCCTGTGTAATTTGTAGTGATTAGCGCTTACATAGTAAGTTATTTGTGGAAGGGATCAATGTTTCCCAATTTATTGTCATATTTAATTCAGGTATCTCTATCTTATACTATACATCCCAGTATTCTGTCTTGTATCTTATGCCTATGAAGAGCTGCATGCATAATCAAGCTACAAGAATAAACACATCCATGTATATTTGTTATGCTAATAATCATGTTTACATTTTGTTACAATAAAATTCTCATTCTCTCTCTCTCTCTCTCTCTCTCTCTCTCTCTCTCTCTCTCTCTCTATCTCTCTCTCTCTCTCTCTCTCTCTCTCTCTCTCTCTCTCTCTCTCTCTCTCTCTCTCTCTCTCTCTCTCTCTCTCTCTCTCTCTCTCGTCTCTTTCCCTCCCTCTTTCTCTCTCTCTAAAAACAACTGCCTATAACACCTTCATGTTTGTACATTTGTACATGTTGGAATCATCTAATGGGTTGGGTTGCCAAAAACAATGACTAAACAATGACTTGGTGATAGGTGAATGAACAGTATGTAGGTTCACATCCTGTGCCCACCTTCCATATACAGTAGTCTAACTGCCTATTAACTTTCAATTGTAATTTTCAACTCCTGTAATTGCTGATTCTGGTCATTCCTGCATAGTGTAGGCGATTAATGAATTAAAAAAATGTAACCTAGAAAAATCTTAAAATATAATTTATCATTAATATTGATATGTCATTTATAAAATATTGTCCCTTAATAATAATAATAATAATAAATCGTTTTTCTTTAAAGTAAAATAGAAATCAGATTCATAATATAATTTCCCATGTTGGTTATTTTCATTTTATAAACTGCAATCCCACTGAAAATCAGCTTTCATTATATGACAGGGAAATTATACGTGTTTCTCTAAATAGGGTTTTTTAAAATCTCAAAATCTACTGACAACAGTTTTAGTTTTTCAGCATTGTCCAAGTATCAGGGAGACTGGCCACTATTTGCTCTCCCAGAATCCTCTGCTTGTCTCATCCTTATTGCCCTATTGTCTCTATCTCCCATGTGAGGGCACTGACATCATCAGACTGGAATGAAAGCTTCATCCGTTTCAATCAGCCACGTAGGACTATCCGGCACAGCATGGATTTTCAATGGAACTTAAAATGGGTTAAGGAAGATGACAGCCAGGGGGGCTGGGAAGATGCCCCTTCAAATGGTATACAAAAATAACACTAGAGGGGATACACCTTTAAAGAAGCCCCTCTCCCCCTAATAAAGTATTTTGTATTACCTATTATGAACCTGGGGTCTTCTGGAGCTGAACCATGGCACTAAAAAGCTACAGGGACCCCTCCTCCCCCATTGATGGCTGCTGTGCCCCCCATCACTTGGTATGTGTTGGCTCAGGTCTGGGGGGCCCTTCTTTCAAATAACATTAAAAAAAAAAATCTATAGGTAAAAAAATTAAATAAGCAGCTAGATTGCTGCTTTATATTTAACTCTGAACTTGTTTTTATATGCAAATGTAAACAAATTTAAATTAAAGCGTTCTATTTCCGTGTGAGTGCGGTGTGTGTGGGGGTGGGGTGGGGGGGGGGGGTGGGGGGGGTGGTGTGTCCTTTCTCCGCCATGTAATTCTGTCACCCACAGCTCACAAGCATTCCAAAGAAAGCTGAAGGCATGCGCGGCATGGAAATACTTCCACAATAGGCACTTGAAAGTTATTAATACAGTTTCAACCACTGATAACGTCTAAACGACTCGAGACCTGAATTGCCATCTATATTTAAAAGCCTCTTGAGCGCCACGTAAAGAGAGCTATTTACTCTGCTTCTAAACAGGTTCAGGCCCTCAGGAAACATATACAGGATGTCTTTATTCTCTGGCACATCGTAGCTTATTATTGTGCAGAAAACCCGTTCCTCGGCTGTACTGCACACGCTGTGGAGGCAATTACAGTTTATTCAGGGACAATTTTCTTCCACATGGAAGGAACCAACAAATATATATATAATTTATTTATTTATTTATTAACAGAAATGACCTAAAGATGCAGAGAGAATTAGGGAATATATACCGTAACTATATTACAATGGGAGGATAAGGGAGGCGATTTCTGTGTGATAGTGCCCTGATCGGCACTCACAGTTTAATTGATAATCTCCAATGAGTTTAATTAACACCTCACTGCCAGAGCAATGAGTTGCCAGGCCTTCTCGCACACTCCCACTTTGAGTCACAAAAATAGTAAACCTTGTGATTCCTTCAGAGATGGTATGCGGCTGTCCCCCAACTGTCATGGAACATTTTAGTCATTCTCTTGGGCAAGCTGGCAAAAATGTTTGCGCTTCACACACATATATGCCGAAAAACATTAAGACGTGCTCTTTTTCTGACCCAATGAATTGATAAATAGCCCTTGGTCCACATTTTTTCTAATTAGAGAACTTACAATATCAGAGGTAAGTGTCCCAACGTGACCAGGGACTTGATCCATGACCTGTAGGAACATGGCTATCTTCTTTCCATCATAAATCTTCCAGTACAGCGGTTCCCAACCTTTTTTAAACTCTGCACCCCCTGCTAGAAAATATTTGTCCCACAAATGCCTAACTAATAAATCTTATTGCCGACTCATCCACCCTACCCTCCATTTTGTTTTTGTTTTACAAGATTGTAACTGGTGTCCTCCAGAGATGAGCTGCACTATTTCGGGATCCGCGGTTACCCAAAGGATTACTGGTGAAGTTACCGATACTACTTCCCGTTTTTTAAAGGAGATTTAAATGGCCATCCAATAGAAAGTCACAACCGATAATGTTGCAGCTTCAAAATTTGGCAGCCATTTTGTTTCCTGGGGGAGATCTAAACCCGGTATCTTCACTGATAAGTGTGTTGAACACCAAGGAGACCCTGAAGCTGAAAATAATCGAGTTTGGCTCAGTGTTATTCTCGGCTCCCACCCTATAAAAAATGGTGGAACCCCCCTCCCCTCCCCTGACTAGGAGCAGCATAAAGTGATTATGATTAATGTTGTGGGGACACTAACTGGGAGTGGATAAAAATACTTTTTCTGCCACATTTCTTAATTTTCAACTGTATTATTTATTGTAATTGACATATTATTACTTTTCTTCTCTTAGTGTTCTAGCACATTTAAACCTATACATGTGTGCGTGTACGTGTGCGTGTGCATGTGTGAATCTGTGTGTCGCTGCTGTTTCAATCGAACTTTTTAAAAAGTTGAACAAAACCTGTGACCATTTAAATCTAACTTTTGTTGCTAAAAATTCTAGTTTCCCAAAATGTAAACAATGGGCTATCTTCGCTTTTTCCTTTTTTGCCTAAATAACTGCCTTGTGATTTTTGAGACTTAAGTCAACTTGTTAACTTTTGGATTGAAGCCTATTTTTATACCGAGCCAAAAAGTGTGAAACTCGCTGTGACGGTAGGGAGTAACCAGGCTCTCAAATAAAGGTTAAGCCAGTTTTGGTTACCCCTGATCCGTATATAAGGGTCCAAGAGAGTTGGTTCTTGAGCCCAGTAACATTGTATCTTTCCAATGTATTGTATGAAATAAAGGTATTTTTTGTGTTTTTCCCTTTCCGGGCATGCAATCAAGCAGGGATTGCGAGGGTATGAGTTTCAAGGGGGGTTTTGCGGAGGAACCGTTGTCAGAATGTGCCTAGTAGGTTGGGGTCCGGTGTTGTCGGTTCCCCTATAAATGTACCCAGGAATTATGCCTGATTCTCTGATACATGTAGGCACATGGTCCCGGCAATACCTCCCTTGAAAATGCAAGCGCGACTCACCACTAGGTTACCCTGCTTCAGCATAGCCCAGAAAGGTAAATGAGGCACAGGGATAAAACATCTAATCCTGTAGCGAGGGAATCCCTAGATTAAGGGGGGTACCCCAGCTAGTGCCAAGGTAATCGAGGACCAGTGTAGGGTTTTATGGGTGCCTCAACCATATATAAGGTTGAGTGGGGACTCTGAGAGTCCAGAATGAATCCAAGGGAAAGAGTGTGGGGAATAAGGCAGATAGGAATACAACGACAACATTTTTCCTCTTCTGTCCCTCATACCCAGAGACTCAGAAGTATATTAAAACATACTCTAATGTATTAAAATATACTTTAAATGTAATGTGTTTTTACATTCGGAACCGATGTCCAAACAGGCTGTCTGAGCTACCCCATAGGCTCCGGTAAGTCTGCTGGACATCAGAATTCAAAGCAGCCAGAGGAAGCCCAGAGGTGTGAATAGCATTTGGTCAGCGGGGAAAGGTGGAGTACCAAGGTCCAAAGAACAATGGCAGTCCTCCGGGATGCCACTTCTTCTGCCAGACCTGGTGGAACTTGCCAAGCGGGTGGCATTGAGATAGCCAGGTAGAGAGGTGGCAGGCCTGGGCATGTCTTGTGGCTATTTCAAATTTCCCGCTGACCCGGCTTTTCTAGCTGGCTCGGCTCTGATTGGTTGCTTGCGAAAGTTCCCACGCATTGACTGGTTGCTGAGTTTTGTGAATGAAACTCAGAATACTATAAGAATCTGTGAGCCAATCAGATTCGGGGTTCCCTGTTGTAAGAGCGCGCACGGGCTTTTCAAAGTTGTTCTTGCGCGAATAGCAGAGCAACCGGCTTCGATTTCAAGCCAGAAAAGCCTGCCTGCCAGACTAAGTCCCGACTTTTGTGCCCAAGTTCTCAAAATCGAACGTAGCGGACGCCGCTGGGATTCTATGCCGATTTGAGTTCCAGGAGATTTGGAGTCAAGAAAGTCCAAGTTCTCAGAAGAGAAGGTAGCGTTGGGGTATGAAACTTTATGCCGTTTTAGGTTCCAGGAGATTCCAGGCAGAGTTCGCTGCACCTAGGAAAGTCTAGTTTGTACCCCAGTCTCACAGTAAGTGTATCTTTTTGTCTGTATTTTGTGTCTCATTGTGTGCAAGCGAATTTATGCCAAATAAATTACAATTTCTTTAATAACCTTGTTTTGCTCAATGAATGTTTCTGGTAAAAAGGTGTAAATAACCTGCTCTCCCGTGACACTCGCTAACTTGTGACCTTGGGCTTGTGACCTTGGGCAAATCGCTCCATCTCGCCGGGCCTCAGGCTCAATATAACAAAAGTGGAACCAGATTAGTGGAACTTCATAGACAAATCGATGTTGCTCTGTATTTTGAAAAGATATGAACTACAAATGGTGACCTCCTATTAAGAAATTCTGCCGTGTATACAGTAACTCATACATCCCAAAGCATCTCCTCTGGCAGGGAAAGGGTTGGTAAGATTCTCTGTCATAATTGAATCAGTGTGACATATTGGGGAAGCCCTTCCTGCCATTAGGACATTGCAGGTATGAAAACATCTGTTCAAATTCTCATGGTGTCAGCTCTTGTGTAAATAAAGCAAGTTATTAGAACATTATGCTTGTAAGAACGCAAGCAGAGTTTAGCTAAGGGGAACAAAATGTACTGCGTACCTCTCTTTGTACCTTAACCCAGGGGTGCTCAACTCCAGTTCTCAAGACCAATAACAGGTCAGGTTTTCAGGATATCCCAGCTTTGTAAGGAACCCCAAATCTCTCTGATAGCGCGTCTGAGATCAGATGCATTATAAGAAACCCCAACCCTCTCTAATAGCGCGTCTGAGATCAGATGCATTGTAAGGAACCCCAACCCTCTCTAATAGCCTGTCTGATATCAGATAATTGTAAGGAACCCCCCCTCTCTAATAGCGTCTAGATCAGATGCATTGTAAGGAACCCCAACCCTCTCTAATAGCGCGTCTGAATCAGATGCATTGTGGAACCCCAACCCTCTCTAATGCGCTCCTGAGACAATCTCATTGTAATGGAACCCCAACCCTCTCTAAGTAGCTCGTCTGAGATCAGATGCATTGTAAATTCTTCTGTACTTGGTACAATTTTCAAATGACCTGAAAATTGCAGGGAGCCCTTTAGGGGTGCCCGAGGAACCCAGGGGTACCTAGGAAACCTTGTTGAAAAACACTGGTATATACTGTTACCAGTAATCCAATACTGACACAATGAATCCCTGTCTGCAATCTGTTTATAAATCACTCATCTCAAGTCAAACAGCCAGATCCCCAGCTCTGCAAGGCGGTGCTTCTGCACAAGGCTACTATGTTACATTAACTGAAGATAACATGTCTGAGACAGTATTGATTAACACTCAGATCTACCAGACTGCAGAAGGGGCCTACAGTGACATAATGAACTGGCATGACAAAAAAAGCATAGTGACACATTTCAAAATCAATTGGGAACTCCTTTTAGAATATATTAATAACGGTTTTTCTAGCACACTACTCACTACACATTAGTGATAGTAGACAACCTTTTTAATTTACTTATTGACTGTTTTTGAGTCATTGCATTTATTATTCCTGCCTACTTAATTAATTTTATTATATGCTTTTTTTCTTTTCTCAAGCGCTGCAAGAAAATATCCCCGGATTTACCGAATCCAGTTAGGATCAATGTTGTTCTTCTGTAATACATTTAGGGCTGTTTTCTTTTTTGCAACAGTTGGTCAGCAGAGATTTTTTGACAATTGATCCGCAATCGTGCTTTCATTCCCCCTGGAGTTATGGGTTGAAGCCGTAATTCTCCCTGTTTTTATCTCTGAGCACCCTCCAGTTTCGGAGATATTTACCTACTTATTTGTTGGTGTTTCTGGTTCCGTTTGGGAAATCAACATGGCTGCCATCCAAGCCTCACTCTAATGGGCCAATGGGAAGTCGCCATGTCATCGACCATGACATGGCAAGTGGATGACCCTGGTGACTCTGACTTTTTCTTTTCTTTTAGCAGCACATAAAAAAGGTAAATATCTTGGGAGCCAGGTCCCTGGGAATAACAGGCTTCAGCTCTGGCTCCAATTATGCAAAAAAAAGAAAATATATTCAAAATCGGCGGAGTGCTTCTTTAATTTCCTGGCTGTGTCCCCTCAGCCCTGATATAATGTATAAAGGAGCATTCATTGTCATATGCCTGAAGAAGGGACATGGGTGGTCCTGAGAGCTCGTTCTCTTTATACACATACGTTAGATATTGAAGGCATCGCTTTGTAACTTACTTTTGTTCTATTTTGATAATAAAAACTTGTTTTCTGTCTACTCTATGGGCTAGTCATCCTCTGTTTGTGTCATTCCCACAAAATAACCATATTGTGCGGCTGTAAGGCCTCGGACATAGTGCACTGAGCGTCGCTGAGCAGTGCTCTCGCTTGCTGACGCTCGCGCTACCAGGAGCTTTTTGCTGTCCTGACAAGGAGACAGCACGCCGCTTGGGAGCGGGTACACTGTGTTGTGTGTGTGTATGTTCACTTGGTAGCTGTCAGTGTGGGTGTGTGTCACTTTGAAGTGTTCTGTGGTGTTTGTGTGTCACTGGGGAACGTGTGGTGTGTGTATATTATATAATATTAAAAAATTTAAAAAAAAAGACATGTGGTGAGAATAATTTTTATTAACATTGTGCAATATATATATTTGAATAATATATGCTCAAGCACGATCAACTTGTTTGTAAATAACCTGCCTCTCCCGTGACACTCGCTAACTTGTGACCTGGGCTTGTGGACTTGGGCAAATCGCTCCATCTCGCCGGGCTCAGGCTCAAATAACAAAGTGGAACGATAGTGGAACTCATAGACAAATCGATGTTGCTCTGTATTTTGAAAGATATGAACTACAAATGGTGACCTCCTATTAAGAAATTCTGCCGTGTATACAGTAACTCATACATCCCAAAGCTCTCCTCTGGCAGGGAAGGGTTGGTAAGATTCTCTTCATAATTGAATCAGTGGTGACTATTGGGAAGCCCTTCATGCCATTAGGACATTGCAGGTATGAAAACCATCTGTTCAATTCTCATGGTGTCAGCTCTTGTGTAAATAACAAGCAAGTTATTAGAACATATGCTTGTAAGAAAGCAAGCAGAGTTTAGTAAGGGGAAACAAATGTACTGCGTACTCTCTTTGTACCTTAACCCAGGGTGCTCCAACTCCAGTTCTCAGACCAATAACATGTCAGGTTTTTCAGGATATCCCAGCTTGTTAAGGAACCCCAAATCTCTCTGATAGCGCGTCTGAGATCAGATGCTTAAAGAAACCCCAACCTCTCTAATAGCGCGTCTGAGGATCAGATGCATTGTAAGGACCCAACCCTCTCTAATAGCCTCTGAGATCAATATATTGTAAGGAACACCCAACCCTCTCTAATAGCGCGTCTGAGATCAGATACATTGTAAGGAACCCCACAACCCTCTCTAATAGGTGTCTGATACAGATGCATTGTAAGGAACCCCAACCCTCTCTAATAGCGCGTCTGAGATCAGATACATTGTAAGGAAACCCCAACCCTCTCTAATAGCGCGTCTGAGATCAGATGCATTGTAAATTCTCTGTACTTGGTACATTTTCAATGACCTGAAAATTGCAGGGAGCCCTTTAGGGGTGCCCGAGGAACCCAGGGGTACCTGGAAACCTTGTTGAAAAACACTGTATATACTGTTACCAGTAATCCAATACTGACCACAATGAATCCGTCTGCAATCTGTTTATAAATCACTCATCTCAAGTCAAACAGCCAGATCCCAGCTCTGCAAGGCGGGGTGCTTCTGCACAAGGCTACTATGTTCATTAACTGAAGATAACCTGTCTGAGACGTATTGATTAACACTCAGATCTACCGAACTGCAGAAGGGGCCTAAGTACATGACATAATGAACTGGCATGACAAAAAAAAGCATAGTGACACATTCAAAATCAATTGGGAATCCTTTTAGAATATATTAATAACGGTTTTTCTAGCACACTACTCACTACACATTAGTGATAGTAGAACAACCTTTTTAATTTACTTATTGACTGTTTTTGAGTCATTGCATTTATTATTCCTGCCTACTTATTAATTATTATATGCTTTTTTTTTTCTCAGCGCTGCAAGAAAATATCCCCGGATTTACCGAATCCAGTTAGGATCAATGTTGTTCTTCTGTAATACATTTAGGCTGTTTTTTTTTTGCAACGTTGGTTCAGCAGAGATTTTTGAACAATTGATCCGCAATCGGCTTTCATTCCCCCTGGAGTTTAGGGTTGAACCGTAATTCTCCTGTTTTTATCTCTGAGCATCCTCCAGTTTCGGAGGATATTTACCTACTTATTTGTTGGTGTTTCTGGTCCGTTTGGGAATCAACATGGCTGCCATCCAAGCCTCACTCTAATGGGCCAATGGGAAGTCGCCATGTCATCGACCATGACATGGCAATGTGGATGGCCCCTGGTGACTCTGACTTTTTCTTTTCTTTTAGTCAGCACATAAAAAAGGTAAATATCTTGAGCCAGCCCTGGAATAACAGCTTCAGCTTGGCTCCAATTATGCAAAAAAAGAAAAAATATATTCAAAATCGCGTGCGCGAGTGCTTCTTTAATTTCCTGGCTGTGTCCCCTCAGCCCTGATATAATGTATAAGGTAGCATTCATTGTCATATGCCTGAAGAAGGGACATGGGTGGTCCTGAGAGCTCGTTCTCTTTATACACATAGTTAGATATTGAAGGCATCGCTTTGTAACTTACTTTGTTCTATTTTGATATAAAAACTTGTTTTCTGTCTACTCTATGGGCTAGTCATCCTCTGTTTGTGTCATTCCCACAAAATAACCATATTGTGCGGCTGTAAGGCCTCGGACATAGTGCACTGAGCGTCGTTGAGCAGTGCTCTCGCTTGCTGAAGCTCGCGATACCAGGAGCTTTTGCTGTCCTGACAAGGAGACAGCAAGCGCGCTTGGGAGGGGTAGCACTGTGTTGTGTGTGTGTATGTTCACTTGTAGCTGTCAGGTGTGTGTGTGTCACTTTGAAGTGTTCTGTGGTGTTTGTGTGTCACTGGGGAACGTGTGGTGTGTGTATTATATAATATTAAAAAAATTTAAAAAAAAAAGACATGTGGTGAGAATAAATTATTTTAACATTGTGCAATATATATATTTGATAAATTATTCAAGCAACGCACGCAAAACACACCATACACACATCACATCACCAACACACCGATGCATACACACAGATGCACACACACATATATATTTACACACACATACACACACATTATATATACAATAGATATATATTATACACACACCACACACAATACACACTATATATACAACACATTATACACACACACATGCAACCAACACATCATCAGATTACACACACACACAAAACCCACACACACAATGCAACACACAGCACACAACATATTATATATATCATACACAACACCACACAAACACCCACACATATATACCACCACAATAACCACACCACAATGCCACACATGCACATTCACCCTACACACACCACATTCTACACACAGATGACACACACTTATATATACACACACATCACACCCACATTATATATACACATATATATATATCATACACAACTGAGCGTCGCTGAGCAGTGCTCTCGCTTGCTGACGCTCGCTGCTACCAGTAGCTTTTTTGCTGTCGCTGACAGAGGAATAAAGCAAGCGCGCTTGGAGCGGGTAGCACTGTGTGTGTGGTGGTATGACACTTGTAGCTGTCAGTGTGTGTGTGTTGCACTTTGAAGTGTTCTGGTGTGGTTGTGTGTCAATGGGGAAACGTGTGTGTGGTGTATATTAATCATATTTTAAAAAATTAAAAAAAAAAAAGGGACATGTGGTGAGATAAATTATTTATTAACATTGGTGCAAATATATATTTGATTAAAAATTAAGCCACGCACGCAACACACCAAAGACATCAAGGAAAAACGACAAAGGCCCCATAGGATAACAAGGTGGCACAGCAGCACAGACACACACTAGGGTCAGAAGACAAGAAGAGGCACACACAACAGGAGAGAACACTACACAGACACATCACAAAGCCCAAGAGAGATTGGACAACACATCACACGAGCACACCACACTACACACCACACACACAAACATCACCATACACACACCAACAACAACTACACACAACCACACACACCAAACAACACTAGATGAACACGACAGAGAGACCCACACCACAGAGAAGACACACACTATCACCACACCCACACACACCACGCCACACGCACACACAGGCACACAACAGCACACAGGCAGACACAGCACACAGACACACACAGGGAGAGACATCAGAGAGAGAGATAGAGACATCACACACAAGACACTAGAGAGAGATCACCACACAGGAGGGACAAACACAAACGAGGAAAACCATGACACACAGGCAGATAACACAGGCTAGGATCTGTTAAGGAGGAGACCAAACACACACACACCAGATGGCACACAGCAGAGGCACACACACAACCAATGCACACCACGATGCCACACAGACTACACCATCAGCACAACACACACAGAACACAAACACAGCACACACACACACACACACACACACACACACACACACACACACACACACACACACACACACATGCACAAATACACACATGCAGACGAGTGCATACACACACACAAACCTAATGCAAACAGACCACATATATGCACACACAGACACACACACACATGACACTACCACACTGCTACACATACACACCACACATACACACACACACTGCAATACATGCTATACACACATAGCACACACAGAACACACACATGCACAATACACACATGCATAAACATGGCATAAACACACCACACCCATGCATACACACACACACACAGAATGCACACACACACACACACCCCATGCACACATACACACAACACACACATGCATCAACAGACACACACACACACACACACACACACATTACAGTACACACACATGCACACCACACCTGCATTACACATGCATACACACAATGAACAACACAACACATATGAACACACAGACACACACATATGCCACAACGACCAACACACATGCACACACACACACATGCATACACATTAACACACACAATGCAAACAACCTCACATACACAGCACACCACCAGAACACACAAGACACACCAACAAACACACACGAACAGACGGGAGAAGGGGGAGGCACAGCAGCAGCAGAAGGACGCGCGGCGGAGGGAGCGAAGGGAACGGACGGGCAGGAGGGCAGACGAGCCGAGATAAGGCGGGGGCAGGGACCGGAGGCAGAAGGGAGAGAGAGCGATCGGGGCAGGAGGGGGGCAGGGAACGGAGAGCGAAGGGAGACAGCCGTATCGGTGGCAGGAGAGGCGGGGCAGGGACCGGACCGGAGCAGAAGGGAGACAGCGTTCGGGGCAGAGAGAGGGGGCGGGACCGGAGCAGAAGGGAGACACGCGACGGGGCAGGAGGGGGGCAGGGACCAGAGCGGAAGGGAGACAGACGATGCGGGGCCCAGGGGGGGGGCAGGGACCGGACGCAGAAGGGAGGACAAGCGAATCGGGCGGAGGGGGGCAGGGACCAGAGCAGAAGGGCTGCAGGGACCGCGAGGAAGGAGAAGGGAACAGCGATCGGTGGCAGGAGGGGGGCAGGGACGAGAGCAGAAGGGTGCAGGGACCGAGCAGAAAGAGGGGCGGGGACCGGGAAGCAGAAGGGAAAAGCGATCGGGGGCAGAGAGGGGGGCAGGGACCGGAGAGAAGCAGAAGGGAAACCAGCGACGGGGCAGGATTCGAGGGGCAGGGACCGGAGCAGGAAGGGAGGACAGCGTAGTCGGGCATCAACCTCTCCCCTCCTACACACACACACCACACACACCACACACACCACACACACCACACACACCACACACCACACACCACACACCACACACCACACACCACACACCACACACCACACACCACACACACAACACACACAACACACACAACACAATGCCTTCTGTCTTCTGTCTGGTAATGGCGGCTCTGCAGGGAACCGGCTGCAGCCCCATTGGATGGGAGCGGTCACATGACCGCTCCTCCGCTTCCCCGAGCACCAAATATATCAGTTTGGCGCTCGGGGAAGAGTTTCTCCTGCTCAGCGCGCATCAGCGCGCATCAGCGCGCATCAGCGCGCATCAGCAGGGAGAAACTATAGCCGCGCTGATAACAGATGCAGGGGCGTTCTGCATCTGTTCAGCGCGGCTCAGCACGCCTCAGCACGCCTGAGTGCTCTATGGCCCGGGCCTAAGGAACATCTGTGAAGTCAGCTACAAATGTGTTAACCCAGGGGGGCTCAACTCCAGTCCTCAAGACACCCCAACAGGTCAGGTTTTGAGGATATCTCAGCTTCAGTACAGGAGGCTCAATCAGTGGCTCAGTCTTCGATTGTACCATCTGTGCTGAAGCAGGGATATCCTCAACACCTGACCTTTTTGAGAAGTTTTGAGTACTGGAGTTGAGCACCCTGTGTTAGCCCCTTCACAATAATAATGCATTTCAGATCCCCTCTGCAGGGGAAGACATTAAATATACAAGGGTCCCCTGTAGAGGTAAAGAGGTTGATGATGCAGCTCCGCTTACTCGGCTCACTATGGAACGCTGAATTGTGTGGTGTTTGCCCAAGGTAATTCAATAATGAGAACCTTGACATTTAGCCATTTAGTGTCAGATAGGCATGTACCGCATTGCAAAACATTGCCTCTGGCACTCAAGGGGTTATGAGACTGATAATGTGCTGTGTATACCTATGCAGCAATTAAAAGCAATTACGGTTTAAAAAAAAACCTGGGCAGGGTGTTTGCTTGGTATAAGAACCTCTTGAGTTATATCAGTAAGTGTTATCAGACCCAAGGCCAATTTTCACAAACAATTACAAGGAGACCATGGGCTAAAATCTTTAATACCTGCATTAATAAATACCCCCTGGATGTTTCCTAACTTCTTCGTCACACAGATTTTTTTTTTTTTTCCAACTCAAGGTTGAACAAACCTTGTGAGAAACCCACGACGGATTACTCATCAAACACAAAGTATCATAAAAGGCCATCCCTGCACAAACACCTATACACACGGGCTGGCCATATGTCTAATTAAACTGAAAAATGTCACCGTGTGGAATCTTGTTACATTTATTTTTTACTCTTTTGCCCTTGACACATAGGGAGTTCTTTTTTTTTTTTTTTTTACTTTTTTATTAGGCAGATATAAAATGTACATACAAAAAACGGTATACATAGCCTAATACAGAACATTTTTGTATTTTTTTGGGGGGAAGGGATGGCAAAACCTGTTGCCTGAGTCGGGTGGCCTACCAATAACGGAGAGGCCAAGAAGGGGGGGGGGGGGGTGAGAGAGGGGGAAGAGTGGGGGGGGGGGGGGGGGAAGGGGGGGGGGAGTGTGTGCCCTGGTCGCTGGTGTCCCTTTTGGACAAACTTCATAGAGGTACTTATTATCAAACGCTTCCTTATCTGTATTGCCTTATCTCCTTGTTTCTTCCTTGGTGAGCATAACTCGTTCTATATGATTATCCATGGTTCCCAGATATTGTAAAAAGCTATCGTTTTTTGCTTAAGGTGCGCGGTTAGCTTCTCCATAAGTATTACTTCATTTATCCTGTTTTTTAGTTTAGTCATGGAGGGTGGGGACACTTTCTTCCAGGAGGCCGCATAGGGAGTTCTTATTTAAAGACTCCTTTCTGCAAAATCCCATTAAGCATGACTGTGTTTACCACGTTTTGCAACATGAAGATTTTCCGAAATAGTCCCCTACAGTTTCTTATACAGTATATGTAATGTTTTTGCCTGATTAACATGTTGTTGTTTTTTTAAACCTAATCAAAATGAGTGAGAAAAGACACTGGCTCTGTAAACAACGATACTGAGTTTGAAGCAGGGGACATGGTTTTATTCCCTGTGTCGGCTCCTTGTGACCTTGGGCAAGTTGTTTTATCTCCCTGTGCCTCAGTCACCAAAAACATAGATTGTAAGCTCATCTGGGCAGGGACTGTGTCTGTAACATTGCTATGTGCTGCGTACCATGGACTGCACTATAATTCTGAAGCATTTTGAGTCCCATTGGGAGGAAAGCACTATGGTATATGAAATAAAGTTATTAAAATATATACTTTTTCCTTGGTTTATTTTAATTTTATTTGTTTTTTGTCCAACTTTTATAATTTATGTTTTTTTTAAGAACTGTCATTAAGGTTAATCTTTAAATAATACAAAAAATTAATATATGGTGGTTAATGTAATATATAATTGTGTGTTTTAGTGCAGATTTCTTAAATAAAATGATTGATAAATACAATGTAATTAGTTAGAAATAACTGGAGTCTAACTTCTGCATCTAAGAAAAAATGTTTACAACTTTTGCATTTACTTAATAATTTCTCTGAAGTATTTTATAACGTTAGCAACACCCTGATACCTGTGGTCTAAAAACCACAATACATAGAAGAGTTAAAACATACAGATTAAAACAATATCTCAGGATGGAAGCGACTATCCCCTACTTCAATTTAATAAGACACAAGCATGGTGCATTATATAATGATCATATCTCCATATACTTTTATTCTGCCATACATAATTATTCAAACATACTCATATGTTCCTCTCTATTTATTGGCAGGTCCAGTTATTAGGGTGTCTCGACTGTGTGTATGGGGTCACGGTTGGAAGTGCTAAGTCACACTAAAGTTTACATTGCTACATTTTTAAAGGTGGTGTCCCAAACAGGCAACGCTACTTTGACAAATCAAACTATAGATTACTAATGATTGATGATCTATTACAAAAGGAGGAGCCAGATACATATTTGGGGATATAATACCGGTATGTTAACTTATTTATTGAGTCTTGTGAACTGGCTAACTTTTTCTTTTTGCAATAAGTCTACTAGTTCAATAATTTAGTGTTGGTTCTCTGGGTGACTGCAGCCTATTGTTATATGGGCTCTATGGTTTCAGAACACGTGATCCTAGAGACGCCGTTTTCGTAAGAGAAAAGAAAATGCCAATCAGAACAGAAAATAAACTAAAATAAACATAACTCCCCCCCCCCCCCCCCAAAAAAAATATTTTCTGAGAAAAATAGAGGCCAGAAAGCTAATGTTCCTATTAAAAAGTTTGAAAAAGCTTATTATATGCCATTGTTTTGCTTTGGAATAATTATACTATGATTGTAACTGCATCAAAATGTTTATTTCTTGAGAGAGGAAAGGACATCCATTTTTTTACCATGCCACATCTCTACAAAATAAAAGAAGGTATCTCTCATGTCCTACGGTATGAAATAACATGATAGATAGACAGCACAAATAGTGAAGTCAATAGAATTATCATGGAATTATCAGGAAGTATGCATTTAATGTAACCCCTGCACTGCAGTGCATTATGGGTCCTTCTGGCACTACAGAGGTTAACAGTATTTCTTTATTACTGTATTTATTATAACAAAGTTTAACTGTATGTGCGCATAAAACCCCCCCAACTAAAATAAAGCAATATAATAAAGAGTAATGCCTTAAAATTTGCCTTGCACATTGTTTTTACTGATATTCACCGTAATTTTGCCTTTTTCGCCGAATTTCGGCAAAAAATCACATTGATCGGCATTCCGAGAAAATCTGCCATTTCCGGCAGATTATCACACACTATTGTGAATTTTCACCACAATGTAAAATGGCAGTACATAAAGGGTTATGTGACCTGATGCCACTTGCTTTCGTGTTAGAATTTTTACCTATATCAACAGTATTTATCTTTCCTTACAAATTATGTGTTTTCTATACGTTTATTTATTTTTTATTTTAATTAGTTCTCTAGTATTGGATACTACGGTATGCATTTTTTTTACCTGCTAATGCCCTTTTTATTTTTATTTTTTAATGTACTGATCATCCTTTTGGTTGCAACAGCAATCATTTAGAAAGTTATATCCACTTCCTCTTTTGAAACAGGCTGACACACCTTTTTTAGCTCTGCCCTTTGGCAACAAAGTATCACAAACATATATGTTGGTGTTCCAACCTAACAGGCTGTCTGGCAGGCTCTGAAAGCTGTAATAACAATGTGTTACACTTAGTAATATAATGTTACAGATCAGGTGCAGCATTTCACAGACTGCAGCACAGTTAGAAGGCGGCCATTATATTAGGCACACAATCAGAATTTTGATGATTTATAACAGGAGTGCCAAACGATTGCAGCTTAGGTAAGAATGTAGAATTGTACATCATCACATGCTTTACATATACAGAAAGAAACAGGAGAGAAAAAAAGGGGGGGGGATAGGGTATTGCAGCTTTAATTATTAGACTTTTTTTGCTCTCCTACAGCGATAAATAAACTGAATAGAAAATACCAGAGCACTGAAAGAAGTAAAAATAATCCCTATACCTAAAATAAAAAGGTATAAGAAAGAAGTGCAGAATTATACACAGAAAGGCGTTTTTATTTTTTTATACTTTATTGGCAAATTTGATCTGCATTTTTTATTGAAGAAAAAATACATAACCGAGTGTCCTCAACAAATTGTTTGCAAACACACATAAATATAACATACATTCGATTGTGCTGCAGCTCTTTTTTTTTTTTTAAATTATTATTATTGCACATACAGTAGACCAGGGGGGGGCAACTCCAATCCTCAAGAGGTACCAACAGGTCAGGTTTTCAGGATATCCCTGCTTCAGACCAGGTGGCTCAATCAACGACCTGACCTGTTGGTGGCCCTTGAGGGCAGGAGTTCGCAACCCCTGCAGTAGATCAACTATTTACACAGTAGCTAGTTGCATCACAATACACATTTTGCTATTTTCTTCCAACTCACACACGAAAAGATGAAAATGGCATGACAAAAATAACTAATTTAGACCATATCCATGGCATTCAATAGGTTCGCTATAATGCCCTATAGTCACATGACATCTTAACCCATAGGTTGCCAGAGGGGACAGCAACATACCTCTAGCAGCCAAGGGCATTACATGTTTTAAATCCCCATTGTTGAAGATTAAGCAACAAATGCCAAAGAAATCCCCACATTTAAGACGATTACAACCCTACATGTAGAATTGCAGCATCTTGCACTGAAGCAAAATAAATTAAACTGATCCTAATGTTATCCTCCCAGACCCTATTTTGATATATAATGTGCAGATAACACTTTATCAGATGCGTGCTATACTTAACACTGTGCAAATAAGATAAGTCTCTCTAACATGTATCTGTATTCATGTGCACTCCTATTTGACTTTCTCCTCAATAAAGCAGGATGCATTATTTAAAGTCCTAAGTTGCAAAGGCTTTTTTTTGCAACTTAATGAAAGGTCTGTTTAATATAAACATCTTTAATTCCTCGTGCAATATGCACAGCTTGAGGTAGAGACTTGACTGTCTGATATATTCTATTTCACCAGACAAATAACTTAAAAAGACAAAATAAACATTGTTTCCGATAAGGTTAAAAAAATTAAAAAAATGTTCATTTTTATTTTCCAGGGGGCATTTTCTTTACAAAAACGGGGTGTTTGATAATGCTGCTAAAAATATTCAATGGGCAGAGTTAACGCATTCAGCGCTGGAGAAGATGGATTTTGTATTGTGCTGCAGTTTCTCCAGTGCTGAAAGGTTAACCATTCATGTAAAATCAGAAATTAGAGACTATATATAATTTAAAAGTGAGTGTCTCTTACAGCAGAACATACATATATACGCACGCACGCACGCACACTGCGAGGAGTAGGGTGGACACAGTTCTCAAAGTTTGCAAAAGATTCAAGGAAATATCAATAAGTGCCAGAAAACATTCTTCTTTTTTTCTTTCCTCTTCAGCAATGAAAGCTGAAAATAGATTTTTTTTTTTTTTTTTTTACATTTAGCTCAATACAAATCAGCACGTCGTTGCTGTAATCAGTGCTAAAATCACACAGGTTGTATTTAGATGAGGTATTCTGAAAGCAATGTCAGTTGGATTGAGTCCAAGTAAACAATGAGTGTCACCATAGGACAGGGGACCTGCTCTGAGGTCCATGAGCGCTATTGAATTTCCATATAACATGTTCTGAAAGGGTGAGGGTACCCAAGGAACACCTACAGGCCGTGCTGGGCGGGGTAGTTGGGTGGCAGGGTCTTGAACCCCAAATAAACTAGGATGCAAGGTTTTGTGCGGAATGAAGAAGTCCAGTAACTGTTGAAATGGTCTTCTGAAACTGAGCAGATACATTTATTCAATGATCGATGCGCAGACACAGTGCTAGGCTGCTCTCATTAGCAAAATGTGACCCGTTTAGAAGCCAAGAGATGCTCAGCACTGAGTCTCCTACATTCATACTAAAGTGCTCTTACGACCTCTCCCACCGCCCCCAGTGCTTGGACCCATACACCTAATGCTTGTAGATGATTCCACACTCTCAAGCCCCTAGATCTCTCATCCACTGGCAATGACAAAGATACACCTGTCCAGGTACCTTCCTATGCCGGATCCAATGACTGCTGTGCCCCATTGCATTCAGACCAGGTCCCTAAAGCATTGGTGTCTAAAGAGTTAGCAAAGCCCCCAGAATAACGAGACAGTTCCCCACTAGCATGCAGCCTTCGGTCTGCCTTTCTGAGGCAGCACAGAAGCCTTTTGAAGGCTTTCCTAAAATCAGGGCTTCTGCAGTAGATTATTGGGTTGAAAGCAGAGTTCACATAACCCAGCCAGTTCAGGAAGAGGAACAGCTTGTCTGGGATGAGTTTCCTGTCGAACACGTTCACCACATTGGCCATGAAAAATGGCAGCCAGCATAGAGTGAACGTGCCCATGATGATGCCCAAGGTCTTCAAGGCTTTTTGTTCCTTGGCCACCAGGATTTTGGAAAGTCTTCTCCTGCTGGGCCTCCCGTTGCTCAGGATGTGGTTGTGGTAGAATCTTCCCTCGCACTTGTCTATCTTTTTCATTTGCTTCTTGGCTTCCTTAAAAACCCGAATGTAGACAAAGATCATGACCACCAAGGGGATATAGAAGGAAATAATGGAAGAGGCTATGGCGTAAGCCCGGTTGGTCACAAAGTCACAGCAGCCAGGGTTTTCATAGCAGCTGAGAGCCTCTGGGTCACTAGTATCCCTCCACCACTGCATCATGATGGGCAGGAAAGAGACCAGGGTTGAGATAGCCCACACCATGCACACTATCCCTTTGGCTCTAACTTTGGTGAGCAAACTTTGGTAGCGAAACGGGGAAGTGATGGCTATGTAGCGATCTATAGCTATGACACACAGGGTCTCAATGCTGGCGGTCACACACAGCACATCCACCGAGGTCCAGAACTCACAAAAGAAAGATCCATACAGCCAAGTGTCGCTGATCACTAAGGTAGCACCCAGGGGTACCACCAACAAGCCCATGATAAGGTCCGCACAAGCCAAGGAGATGATGAAGACGTTGGTCAGGGTCTGCAGCCTCTGGTTCTTGGCGATAGCCACGATGACCATCACGTTGCCCACCACGATGAGCAGGATGATGGTAGCCATCAGCATGGCCATGCCAATAGTCCACTGCTTGGACAGCTCAGGAAGAAGGTGCACGGGACTGGTCGCCGTGGGGGTAGAGCCGCTGCTGGACCTGTTCCCGCAGTCCAGGGAAACCAAGCAATCCCCCATGATGGGTGCAGGTCCTGGGTGGTGAGCCTTAGCCGTGAAGCCTCCCTTGGGAGACCATTGGAGCGGCGCAGTAAAGAAGGAAAGAGTCGTCCCAGGTGCCGGGGTGGGATGTGCAATGTGTCCACCTGCGGCACAGGTGCGGGGGGCAGAGCTTGTCCCTTTTGAGAGTGGATCCAGAGGCACAGTGATCTCCTGTCCGGTCCTGAGAGCCCTTGCACTGGCGGTACTGTCCGGTCCTGGGTTTCTGGCAGCTCCTGCACTTGTAGAGATGGAAGTGGCCGCTGCACTGGCAGTGACAGTCCGGACACTGGTGAGACTGATTTCTGCAGTAGCTCTGGCACTGGAGGAAGTAATAAGTGAAGAGAGATCTCTCGCAGTGCTCCTGGGATCTCGTGCAGTGCTCTTGTGATCTCGTGCTGCTCCTGGGATCTCTTGGAGCTCCTGGGATCTCTTGGTGCTCTTGGAATCTCTCGCAGTGCTCCTGGGATCTATTACAGTACTCTTGGGATCTTTTGCTGCTTCTATGATCTCTCTCAGTGTTCTTGGGATCTCTCGCAGTGCGCCTGGTTGCAGTGCTCTTGTGATCTCTTGCTGCTCCTGGAATCTCTTGCTGCTCCTGTGATCTCTCGCAGTGCTCTTGGGATCTCTTGCTGCTCCTGGGATCTCTTGCTGCACCTGGAATCTCTCGCAGTGCTGTTGGGATCTCTCGCAGTGCTGTTGGGGTCTCTTGCAGTGATTTGGGGTGTTTTCGCAGTGCCCCTTGCTGCGGAACCTGTTGCAGCTCTCTGTGTCCCTGTAGCGGGGCAGCTCCTGTCCTGTTCCTCCGTCCCCTCCGTGGGCTCAACATGATTCTGAGCTCTGCAGCTTCTCCCGCGCCGGGGACAACCCCCTCCCTCCTACATCACTCTCACGTTTCCAACCAATCAGCGCGCTTCGGGGGGATTCCCCGCCCCTTGTCATGCTGGGCACGCAGAGTCATTCTAAAGAGAATAAAAGAAGCGAGGTAACACATTGACCCACGGGCTGCAGGGAACCTGACCGATCCAGAAGAGACAAACTACCCCTTCTGCTCTCTTAGTAGTAGGATTGTGGGACTTTACCTTATCTGGTGCCAGCAGGACAGGGACTATTATTGGGGGGATCAGTACCATATATGCATTACCAGAATGTATAAACCCGGGAGGGGGCGTGAGCCCCCCCCCCTTTTTTAGTTTCAGCCCCCAGATTTATTTTGCCATTTTATTTCACCCGTTTTGCATTAATGTCATGCATGGGCTGACCGCGGGTGCACGTATTCAGCTTAAAGACCTGTACATTGTGTGAGATGAGGTATTACACAGGTACTCGCACTGGGTGCCATAAGGAGGTGTTACACAGGTTCTCTGACACTGGGTGCAGCAGCAAGTCTTATGGCTGCAGTGCATAAATATACCCGCCGGTGTTTATTGTGTATAATAATGAATGCACTGAAACTATTGGGAATTATTCATTTAAATAGGCAGTGCAGCCTAGGACAAAACTAAGGACAGTGGCATGTTTTAATACAACACATTATTAATCTTTATCTAATGTCCTTTGCCGATAAGACTGTTAATCATCCAAGCTCTATTCTTTGTCGGCAAAGTAATTTAAACAGGTAGCAGAGATGATTAAATTCAAGCAGAATTATTTTTCATAACATACAAATAAGTGAGACGCTAAGAGTGATGGAAACTTTCTAGGGAAGCCAGTTACACTGATACGTTGTTTTAAAAATCGTTTTTTTTTACCCTATGCTGTATGTTGGACTGCCCCTTTAACCACGGGGTGCTCACATTGAGTTTTGGGGGTGCACACACTAAGCATTGGGGTTACTAGTGCTTGCTGGGTCAGAGTGAGGTATGGATGGACCGTGGACATTCGAGCTTGGGGAAAGCTTGCTCAGTGCTCCGCTGATACACTGAGCTCGGATGATTCATGCTTTGGGTGCCACTAAATAAGGTAGTCCTAGGTGGTACATGCATTTAGGATATTCATGTATTTAGTCATGAGAAGACCCAAATGATGCATAGGAACATACATACTCAAAATCTGCCTCCCCTTTTCTAAGCCCATCTTGCTTGCTGGCATCTACCGCTCCCCTACAGCCCCTCTACAATCCTTGACTGATATCACCCAATTTCTTGGCTCCATTTCCTCTCTGAATGAGAAGATTGAGCTGCTAGTTCTTGGAGATTTCAACTTCAATTGGCTTGACCCTAAAAACCACAAAATCCAGATACAACTCAAGTCACTTAACCTATCGCAACTCATTTCCCAACCCACACGGATAAACCTGAAATCGCATAACCATTCCTTGCTAGACTGGATTCTCTCCTCAAACCCCAGCAGAATCCAATCCTCTGGCATCCTTCCTGATATTTTCAGTGACCATGCAATAGTGTACTGTGTAAGGAAAATTAAACCGCCCATTCAAGCCCTAAAGTTCTCCTCACTAGAACATTTAAAAACTTGAACAATCTTCAAAAGTGGGGACAAAAACACTGTCTCAAACTACAGGCCAATCTCACTTCTCCCAATTCTATCCAAAGTAATGGAAAAATGTGTCCACTCCCAATTAAGCGATTTCTACACCAAGACAAATTTCCCTAGCCAATTCCAGTCTGGGTTTCGTCCCAAACACTCCACCGTAACTACCCAGCTGAAAGTTTGCAATGAAATCCAGTGTGGAATGGAACGGGGACAACTCACTGGTACAGTATTCCTAGATTTTGCAAAGGTTTTTGACACAGTTGATCATGTTATCCTGCTTAACAAACTCCAGAGCTCTGGAATAGGGAAACATGCTTTAAACTGGTTTCAGTCCTACCTATCAGGAAGATCCCAACATGTGTCCATCTCAGGCTCTAACTCCAACCCCCTGGATATCACCTGTGGTGTCCCGCAAGGCTCTGTTCTGGGGCCCCTACTCTTCTCAGTGTTCATTAATGATCTTCCCACAGCTTGTAAGGAAGCCTCAATACACATGTATGCAGATGACACAATCCTATATGCACACAGCCATAGCCTCTCTGACCTTCAACACATACTTCAGTCTGACTTTTTGAGACTCGAAAACTGGATTTCCCAAAACAAACTGTTTTTAAACACTGACAAGACTGAAACAATGGTATTTGGGACCAAGACTAAATTTGTAAAGATTCCAGTGACTGAGCTCCTGATTAGAACCAACGCTAACACCACCCTAACACCTGTCACTAGTTTTAAATACCTGGGCTTATGGTTTGACTCCCACTTAACATTCGGGATGCACATTGATACCCTGACAACCAAGACCTATGCCAAACTAGGGGTACTTTACAGGAACAAATCCTCCCTAAGTCTCCTGGTCAGAAAGCGTATCGCACAGCAGATGCTAATGCCAATTATTGACTATGGAGACATAGTATATGGCTCGGCTCCTCAAACCCACCTTAGCAAACTTGACACCCTCTACAATTCAATTTGTCGTTTTGTTCTCCAATGCAACTACAACACACATCACTGCGAAATGCTCAAAGAACTAGATTGGTCATCACTAGAGTCTAGGCGCAAAGTTCACCTTTCCTGTCTCACCCTCAAATACTTTCTGGGCAAGCTACCCAGCTACCTGAACAAGCTCCTCACCCCACCACATACAGCACCTATCACCTGAGATCAGACTCCAAAAGACTATCCATGGTCCCAAGGCTCAACAAAGTATCCGGACGTTCCTCCTTCTCCTTCCGTGCACCCCAAAACTGGAACAACCTACCAGAGACTCTCATATCCACCACCAGCTTAAGTTCTTTCAAATCTAAGGCTGTCTCACACTTTAATCTGGTCTGTAACTGTTTCATACGCTCATAATATATATTTTCTTTAACTGTGCATGCAATGTCTTGTATATAATGTATATCCTGTTCATTTATGTAACTGTACTTGTAACCATGTATTATTTGTTTTACTCTGTGCCCATGACATACTTGAAAACGAGAGGTAACTCTCAATGTATTACTCCCTGGTAAAATATTTAATAAATAAATAAAATATAAATAAATAAATACACACAGAGTCTGAAAGGAACCAATACAGGGGTGTCTGGTTATATTGCTCTTATTTAAAGCAACAGACCAAGCAATATCCTACATGTGTGTTTTTTC
Source organism: Ascaphus truei (assembly GCA_036426205.1). Lineage (NCBI taxonomy): Eukaryota > Metazoa > Chordata > Amphibia > Anura > Ascaphidae > Ascaphus > Ascaphus truei. The sequence goes on from CM071573.1 coordinate 41,825,757, forward strand.
AATAAATCAGTTCTGAATTATAAGAAAATACTTGGAGCATTTTTTTTATTTTTAAAAACAAGGCTGAATGACATTTTTAATGTATTATAATGTCACAACCCCTTCCTCTTCTGAAACAGACTCTCACACACCCCTTTTTGAGCCCTGCCCTCTCTCTAGCATCAGCAATTGTATCTAGTGACTGCCTGGTTACATGATCTTCCCCAGAGAACTTTGCATCTTTGTCCTCTTCGGCTTCAGTAAGAGCCATTTAGTGAACCCCCGAGCCAAATCTTTGCTGGTCAATCACAGCAGAATGGATTGATCAGCAACTTAGCTAATTATTTATAATTGTGTAGATTGCATTGGTGGACATATTACAGGGGAAAAATTAAAATAAAAAAACCAGCAGCTTGGACTGCTGTTTTAATAAGGAGGAAAATAAGGTCAGTTAGGTAAGGTCACCCTTAGGCAAGGTAATTTGCCCTTATTTAGCGGACTTCTGAGGATCTACCACTATATGTTTTATAAAAGTTCCTGGCGCCCATCATTGTAACATTCAAGCATCGACACCCAGCCCGCACCTACCCTGAACATGTTTTTTTAAAAAGGAGTCGAAAAAGTAAAAAATTACAGAATATTTGTAAATTCAAAGAAACTTTACATTTTTGGGGGAAGTTAGATAACTGGCAAAAAAAAAAGAAAGATATACAAAAAAAATACAAAAATACAAATCGAACTTCAACACCTTTTGCCTGTCTCTCTAACGATGAGTCATCGCTTTTTGTGTATGCAAAATTCCCCAAAAATATATTGCTGCAATCCCAGTTTTTTATAAGGTGAGAAGGAGTGGCTCAGTGAGTAAAGACACTGACTCTTGCACTGAGTCCGTGCCAGGGAAATTTGGTTCAATTCCCTTGGACAAGTTAAATTGTAAGCTCTTCGGGGCAGGGATTGTGTTTGCAAAATGTCTCTGTAAAGCGCTATGTAAACTAGCAGCACTATACAAGAACAAACAATGATTATTATTCTAACACGTATTTTGAATACAATATCGACCTTTGGCAAACTTACAGTATATAGTCATTGATATTGCTGGCTTTGCTTTGTCCTTTTGTTTACAAAGTAATTATGATGCCGCATTAGTTAAACAGATACACGTTAGTAGAATTGGTTTCAGTGTTTCTGACCAAAAATGATTCATACTGTATGAATGTAGCCCCTTTTCCCCTTACTAAAGCAACCAACAGTGGTGCTGTTACCTGTTTGGCTACCAGAAGGCCTGAGCCTTCGCCTCTGCGAGCCTGGGGTGTTGCTTGGTCACCTTGGTGCAGCGCCTCCACCTGTGAGGGATCCCAGCACAGTGGGATGATCCTCTCACAGGAACCAATACTAACAGTAATCACACACTCGGGTATATAATAACCGGTTTTACTGAACATATATATATCAGCAGCCTGTACCACACAGTATATAACATATACAACCCCCCAATACACCCAGAGTGTCCCCCAAAGTACAAAGGGTGCTTGGCACCAATACCCTGATGTCCTTTTCCCAATGTCTGAGACCACCCAAAAGTGTATGGAGTAGCGCTACCCTGTGAGCTGCTGTGCACTTAGGTGAGGTACCCGGGTGCTGCTGAATAACAATCTGGGATCCGCTGATCCAGTGACGTCGTCGTCCGCGAAAGCATCCACCTCTGCGTGGGGTGAACTCCGGTTGGAGGGTCTCACCTTTGAAAGTCAATTACTGCAACGGTGGTCTGGTCCCAGATCACAGGCCGCAATCACCATGTGGCGTCTCACTGGTGCTATCCTGTGACTATCAGCAGCTATCGCGGCAATGTCCCTAGATATGGGCTTTCCCTGTAGCAGTAAACATGATGATCCAGGGCACAAACGAATTCCCCAAAAATGTTACGTATCATAACAGCACCAAAGTACTTTGGTGCTGTTATGATACAAAACATTTTTTGGAACTCCCTGTGTGCCCTGGATCATCATTTTTACTACTTCCACAGGATTCTCAGGCAGATTTCCCTGAACCAGGAGCACTGGTCATTGCAAGTATTTTATTATATGCTATTGGTGTGCAGCTTTGTTACTCATTGTTCTTTCCCTGTAGCAGCCACAACCTACTGTGAGTCAAGGCCTATCTGAGGCCTAAGGGGGGTATCTGGCCTAGTCTGGGATGCTACCTGCACCCAGACACTACCTTCCCCCTCTGCGTCCCTTCTCCGACTGGCGTGGTCATTGCATTCGCGCCAAATGCCTGTCTCCTGATCAGTCTGACCCAAAGGATCCTGCGGAGTACTTTCTAAGATGGTCACCGCTACTGAGAAGCCTTTGCGTATGCAAGCAAGCACGGCCATCCAAGACGGTGGTGCCGTGTCCCTCCGTCCGCTGCGGGACACTGGCGACCTGGTCGCCCCATCTATTGGCCACAGCCTCCACCGCAATGCTCCCTGCACTGGCGCACACCTCTCTCTCTCCCAACGGGTCCTCACTCCACTCGGCGGCACCCGCATGCGCCACAGTGCAGCCGTCCCCATCCCGCAGCAAGGTTTGGGGCCAAGGGGGGACCTGGCTACAGGAATTTTTCACAAAATAGAAACAAGTAAAACAATTACTTTCCGGGTGACTGAGCCACTGATTGAGCCACCTATGCAGAAGCAGGGATATCCAGAAAACCTGACCTGTTGGTGACCCAAGAGGACTGGAGTTGATCACCCCTGCTCTAGAGTGCAAGCTCTCATGAGCAGGGGCCTCATTACCTCCTTGTATCTGTTTGTGCGTGTTTGTCCTCACCTGTATGTAACTATTTATGTAATATATCTCTGTATCCCATTGTACCGCGCTTCGGTATATGTTGGCGCCTAACAAATAAATGATGATAATAATAAGCGATTGAGAAATAGTCTCTAACCTGTTTGATAACGCAGGCCCCTCTGGCTGGAAGGGGTTAAACATTATGAAAAGATATATGTGAATTGTACACCTCACATATTTCTTAACTCTCCGTGGTAAAATTGAGAGTGTCTGAATTGGAGAGATAAATTTACAGTTCCTAACCACGTTCTGTGGCACTCAGTGGCTTGCGTAGTACAGTATATGTTATTCACCTGTGTGTGGGATATTGCCATGAAATAAACAATGTGTCCGAGATAACTGGTTGTAGATGATATGCCAGTTTGCCATCACTACAACTACTAATGACAACATTGTATCTAGTATTACCATGTTCCATAAAGAATTGTAATTCATATGTGTGCAGCAGTAAGCGAGTGAACAAGAATGAATTCCATAATGACATGACATAACCTTGGCATGCCTCTACCTTTTACAAATACTTCTCAATCTGCATTACCAGGTTATCTACTTCAAATATAATGATATTTATTTTATATCGAGTTCCTGTGTGCTCTGCACTGCGCTATACCAACATAATCCAAGCACAATGAAATCCTGCAGTAAACAAGCTACCGTCTTATTCTGCACTACTGTACAAATGTAACAAACCGTATACGAACAGGACACCTTGCACATCTACATGTTCATGTGTTTACTGTACATGAGTATTTTTTCTTTCTTTCATCATAATCAGTGGTTGACAAATCACCAAAAAATCTACTCGCCACTCAAAAAAATCTACTCGCCACCTAGTACCAAACGTGTGCTGCTTGGGCTAATATTTACTCGCCCGGGGGTTAAATCCACTCGCCCGGGGCGAGCAAATGTATAGGTTTGTCAAACACTGATCATAATGCTCAAATACTATTATAAAAAGTACTTATAAACAGCCTCATTTCAGACTTTGTTAAATAAGATGGGTGAATCGCCTTACTTTAAAATGGGACATTTACACTTTCTAAACAGAAAAAGAAGAGTCCTTATTAGAAATAACATATGACAAAAAGAGCATTAGTTAATCCTCAATTCTTCCTTCCCAACATCAGAAAAGCCCCAAAATGTGACAATCACGTTGTAAACACATACTCGGTGCCGGGCCAAATTAATATTCCCTTCTCAATAGAAATACATTTTGAGGTTCAGGGTGATCGTTCAATTAGTCTTAAATACTATATAGAATTCTAGAATGAATTATATATTTCAATATAAATGTACTTAGACAAGGAAAATGGCGAAGGACGTAAACATAGAGACGGACGAAACTGTCAAAATCTGAACCAAAGATTTTATGTACAATTCAATCCACGCATGGAAATACGCCGGCAGATTGGGCAGAATCTTTGGAATCAGCCATGGGATTCCGTTAGCGCTGATTTTTGAAATCCGTGGGTGGATTTAATAGTAATCCGTTCTGAGGATTTAAAAAAAAAAAATGACGTAATCTGCGCACATCTGTTTTGCCCCTGCCACTTCCTGCCCGATTTGTGACTGTGAGGGAAGTGAGAGGGTGTGTGGAACCTATAGTTCTACAGCAGCAGCCGCAGCCAAACCCTGCCTGCAACACAATGGCTTAGACTTGAGGCTGCACCCCTATTTATATACTCCCCTCTCCCATGATAAATCCATCTGCTGATTTTCAGTGATAGAAAAAATATTACGAATCTGCATTTTTAGACTGATCCGCAGATGAACAGAACATACAATCCCGCAGCAGATTTGAATTCCCCAAGCTCCGATAAGTGGTTTCGGAGTTCGATCCAGCATTAACTGCCATTGGCTAGTAGAGCAGTTGTTGCAGGATCGAGCTCGGATACTCCTTATCGTGTTTTAGTTCCCTCGCCCCCATTAGAAGGAAACCGATACAACGATTTCTTATTAAAAAACCTTCAGGGGTATATATTTTTTGAACATTGCAATTGTAATTTGGGGATTTGCTATAAACTATTTTCACAAAGGACTCCAGAGTGCAACGTTATTGTTCTGTTTGAGACAGGAAGAAGATAAATGAAGGTCTATTTCATTGGGGTTATGTCTCTAAGCAATGGGGGTAGATTGCAAACCACGCAGTGCATCAAGCTGTGTGTACTGTAGGTAATCTTGATGTATTTTCTCCACTAATTGTGCATTATGAGGGAATGCAGTGGGTGTGAATAGAGAAATGTGTCTGACTGTGTAGAGATGGATATACAGGTCAAGCAGGGTCACACACCAGGATCAAGTTATTAAAGCCACAGGCCAACGCTTACTACTGTACATTTCTTAATATCCATTATTGGACCAACATGAGAGTTCTTCACAGTCAAGTTTTCATCTAAATGTCGTTTCATCACTCATGTGGGGTGACAGAAAATAATGGTAAAAGGGAACTGCTCATAATCCCAAATACTTCTGGGATTTGTTGTCCTTTTGTTCAGATGAGAAAATTAAAAACAGAAAAACTGAACTGGATAAAAGACCTGGGTCAAGTTGGCAACTCTATCTGGCATCTACATAGAGTTTACCGCTAGCATAGTGTATAGCATTAATTCCAGCTCTTATTGCCATAGAAATGGAGGCCCAGAATGCACTGGGGTGAAGTCATGTTGTCAATACTATAAGCCTTCTGGAGCTCAAGGGATTGACTAGGGAGGATAATTGGATGGATATACTACTGTCCACAGCTTCATCTTAATTGCTTTACAAATTTGGTTTGTGACATGAAATAATCAAAATGCTCCTTAACTTTGACTCCTAGTAGTCTACTACTACTGATGTCTGCTTATTCTACAGTTTGTGGCAGCTGCTGTCTCCCATAATGAACTCTAAACTAATGGTAAGGAAAAGGATGATCCTGCCATTTATTACAAAGGGTAGAGGGGTGGGTACCAATTAAAACTCAACATGGCAGACTGGCAAGACTGCCTGTTGGAGCTACTGTGTGGTATACTCTGTGTATGCAACAGAACAAAAGGAAAGAGGTTGGACAATGCTACATGCTCATTTTGGAGGATGGGAGTGGTTACAATGCTTAGTCCCCACCTCAAATTCATCCCCCCTTTCAGATGGGCTAAAGTAATTAGACCATTGCAGCTAATTAGGACACTGCTTTTAGTGTACTCCATTTCTAAGCATTATTACTGTTACTTGGCCTTTCCAGACATGAGAAATGTACTGTGACTTCCATCTTCTCTCACTCCGTATTTTTATCTGCAAATTCCTTGGAGCTTAGTCTCACACGGTCTCAGACATATCCGTGATCTTAATATTCTCCCCAATGTCAATATTGCAGTCATTTTGCCCTTTGCCAAGAATGTAGCATCAAGATATCCAGGCCTTTTGGTTCTTAACTTTCATCTTTATGGCCATACTGGTCAACATTTGAAAGCTTATTTTGGGGAGATTCGGGACAAATAAAATAGTCTAATGCCTTCCTTATACAATATAATAATTGTGAGCCTAATAAAGGCTTCCATCTTCCAAAAGTGCTCTTTCCTTAGAGCAATGATTCTCAAAGTGTCTGGTCTTTAAGCGTTTAGAGACCACCATTAAAGTCTGAGATGTCCACGTCCACCAGTGATGGACCAAAGTTTGAGAACTGTTGCTTTGGAGATATAAATTAAACATAGCCAAAATCTGCAGGGAGAAACTTTAGAATTTCTCCTGATGGTGATTTCCCTTTATTTTATCATAAATAAATACATATTACACTACTCACCTGTCTGTGTGCAGCTTAGGGAAATGGAGCGGGGAGGGGTGTAGAAGAAATCGGGATCTTTTGAGATAACTGTGAAGATTCCCTGATTGGTGTTCATGTTCTACTCCTGAAAAATATAACACGTGGCACTGTTGAAATGTAAGAGAAAATAGTAATGTGATTATAACGTAGGAAGAAGAAAAAGTTGGAATGTTTTAATTCAAGTACTACTAGCCCTGATACTGCCAGAAATGCAAGGGAGTTGCCATCCCCTCGTTACCTTTGCGGTGTATTTCCTTTGTTGGGCTAGCTGTATCTTTGAGGCTTACCGCCATAATAGCAACATGTAAATAGTACCGGGAACTTCCTCTTTGATGATTAACAGTGTATTGTCTAGAAAAATAATTTATGTTCAGGTGGCTAATGTGGTATGTTTGTATGGACACCTTTAGACACCTGTTTTAGTGTGGAGGACATTCAATGCCTTTGTATAAAAGCTTTAGGGAGTATTGCATGTGCAACAAAAGGTTTTGAACTGTCAAAGAAAAGATCACATAATGCAAGACATGGTTTGGAATATATAGGACACATTAATACAAAAATATTCAGCTCAATAGCAACCAATGTAATCCATCTGTGGGACCCTGTATTTCAGGGCTAGGTATCTCAGGATAGAACTGAGAAATTAGAAAAGACAGCAGGATGAACAATAACCAAAACATTTCCGTTTGCCTTTAGCAATTTTTTTTCTTAAGTATTATTTTCGTGCTGTTAGACTCTGCACGCATGAGGTTTACCACAGCTGTGCTGGGAGCACGCACACCCTCCTGACACGCTCCGCACACTACCAGAAAAAGATCACAATGCTAATGTGCTTTGTGCACAATATCTAGGCAACCTGTCCCCCTTGCAGTATGAGAAGCTATACTCTGATAAGGATCTCTGTGTCACTTCACCTATTGAAATCTTGAAGTACTTTGTTCTATTTGTAACAGGCCTTACTTTTGAACAGAAAGGCATCTTCAACTCCAAAGCAGGGAAGGGGGCTCAGTTGTTATAAAGCTCTTTGAAATGCATGTCACAAAATTAGAGGCTTAATCATTGGATTGTGAACTTGTCGTGGCTAAGTCACTGTGTTTACTGTACCTTTGCTTTATGTACTAAAATGGCAAATTGTGATGTCTTCTCCACTATTAACTGTACATGGATTTTTTGTGTCTATTTCATTTTAATGTATTTTCAAAAAAGGAAAGAGGCTTTATGTTGTAAAGCCTTTCCCCAGCAAGAAGCACATTAATGGTGCACACCTAGGCTGTTAAAACGTAACATTTATTATGCCATGGTTAAAATAATGGTACACATATACAATTAACTTAATATCCAAAATTAAACTGTGTGTATCATGTTCTTAAAAACTAGGTTGGTAATGGGGTGCAAATATAAGACTCTGTTAGGGATACATGTCCATATGCATTATATTGGTCATATGATATTTATATATAGTAATCCTACAACGATGGATAAATGTATCCTACTGTATGCAATTACTGGGGTTGGGCTGACATGAATAAATTCCCAAACACATTGGCTCTACCACAAATATAATAAAGTTGCTTTTTGTCAAGGGTAGTAATGTCTAATTGGTTATCCTAACCGTATGACACTAGATATTATGAAACAAAGTGTGGGTCAACAACACAGCATACCTAATTACTCACCATAGACTGTGCCTATTTGTGCATATACACCTTGGTATAACTGCTAATAGTACCTGATGTGGTTTTATTAGTTGTTAATTAATCTCACTATATATATAAACGCCATAAACATCATGGCACAGTTCTAACATCACTGTAAATTTTACACTCATCTACTTGTAATATAAAGATACCAATTATAATGATAGAGTGACCAGTGCCCTATATTCAGGTGCAATGCACAGCACAATAAATGGTGTGAGGAAGTGGATTAATCCCATGCCGGTGACCCACTAATATACAATTATTCCAATACAATCATGTCAATAAGATCAATAAACTGATTTCTCTCCCAACAGACAGCCCTAATAGGGGTTAGTAAGGTATCAGTAACATTAATATGCTCAGGCCAATGCTTGCTGTGTATACCCAGGATCAGACAAAGAAAACCTGATAGAGACTAGTAACAGTCTAGCACACGGCGGTGCTACTAGCAGCCTGATACAACCTTCCAGCTGCAACAGTGTCGATACACGGAGTGGCACTCCCCCTACGATGTCACCACGTCCCATGACCTCACCACGTGTCCTGCCTTGCGCGTTTCCCTCCCACCAGGGAGCTTCGTCAAGCCTCTGGACACGTGCGCAAGGCAGGACACGTGGTGACGTCATCGGACGCGGGACGTGGTGACATCGTAGGGGGAGTGCCAGACTCCGTGTATCGACACTGTTGCAGCTGGAAGGTTGTATCAGGCTGCTAGTAAGCACCGCCGTGTGCTAGACTGTTACTAGTCTCTATCAGGGTTTCTTTTGTCTGATCCTGGGTATACACAGCAAGCATTGGCCTGAGCATATTAATGTTACTGAATACCTTACTAACCCTCTATTAAGGCTGTCTGTTGGGAGAGAAATAAGTTTATTGATCTTATGACATGATTGTATTGGAATAATTGTATATTAGTGGGTCACCGGCATGGGATTAATCCACTTACCTCACACCATTTATTGTGCTGTGCATTGCACCTGAATATAGGGCACTGGTCACTCTATCTATTATAATTGGTAATCTTTATATTACAAGTAGATGAGTGTAAAATTATACAGTGATGTTAGAACTGTGCCATGATGTTTATGGCGTTTATATATACGGATTACTAGGGAGGATAATTGGATGGATATCTACTACTGTCCACAGCTTCATCTTAATTGCTTTACAAATTTGGTTTGTGACATGAAATAATCAAAATGCTCCTTAACTTTGACTCCTAGTAGTCTACTACTACTGATGTCTGCTTATTCTACAGTTTGTGGAGCTGCTCTCCCCATAATAACTCTAAACTAATGGTAAGGAAAAGGATGATCCTTCCATTTATTACAAAGGGTAGAGGGTGGGTACCACTTAAACTCACATGGCAGACTGGCAAGACTGCCTGTTTGGAGCTACTGTGTGTGTATACTCTGTGTATGCAACAGAACAAAAGGAAAGAGGTTGGACAATGCTCGCATGTCTCATTTTGGAGGATGGGAGTGGTTCCAATGCTTAGTTCCCCACCTCAATTCATCCCCCCCTTTCAGATGGCTAATAATTAGACCATTGCAGCTAATTAGGACACTGCTTTTTTAGTGTACTCCATTTCTAAGCATTATTATGTTACTTGGCCTTTCCAGACCTGAGAATGTACTGTGACTTCATCTTCTCTCCACTCCGTATTTTTATCTGCAAATTCCTTGGAGCTTAGTCTCACACACGGTCTCAGACATATCCGTGATCTTAATATTTCCCCCAATGTTCATATTGCAGTCATTTTGCCTTGCCAAGATGTAGCATCAAGATATCCAGCCTTTTGGTTCTTAACTTTCATCTTTATGGCCATACTGTGTCAACATTTGAAAGCTTATTTTTGGGGAGATTCGGGACAAATAAATAGTCTAATGCCTTCCTTATACAATATAATAATGTGAGCCTAATAGGCTTCCATCTTCCAAAGTGCTCTTTCCTTAGAGCAATGATTCCAAAGTGTCTGGTCTTTAAGCGTTTAGAGACCACCATTAAATCTGAGATGTCCACGTCCACCAGTGAGGGACCAAAGTTTTGAGAACTGTTTGCTTTGGAGATATTAATTAAACATAGCCAAATCTGCAGAGAAACTTTAGATTCTCCTGATGGTGATTTCCCTTTATTTTATCATAAATAAATACATATTACACTACTCACCTGTCTGTGTGCGCTTAGGAAAGGAGCTGGGGAGGGTGTTAGAAGAAATCGGGATCTTTTGAGATAACTGTGAAGATTCCCTGATTGGTGTTCATGTTCTACTCCTGAAAATATAACACGTGGCACTGTGAAATGTAAGAGAAAATGTAATGTGATATAACGTAGAGAAAAAAGTTGTGATGTTTTAATTTCAATGTACTACTAGCCCTGATACTGCCAAAATGCAAGGGAGTTGCCATCCCCTCGTTACCTTTGCGGTGTTTTCCTTTGTTGGGCTAGCTGTATCTTGAGGGCTTACCGCCATAATAGCAACATGTAAATAGTACCGGAACTTCCTCTTTATGATTAACAGTGTATTGTCTAGAAAATAATTTATGTTCAGTGTCTATGTGGTATGTTTGTATGGACACCTTTAACAACCTGTTTTATGTGTGGAGGACATTCAATGCCTTTTGTATAAAGCTTTAGGAGTATGCATTGTGCAACAAAAGGTTTTGAACTGTCAAGAAAAGATCACATAATGCAAGACATGTTTTGGAATATATAGGACACATTATACCAAATATTCAGCTCAATAGCAACCAATGTAATCCATCTGTGGGACCCTGTATTTCAGGGCTAGGTATCTCAGGATGAAACTGAAAATTAGAAAAGACAGCAGGATGAACAATAACCAAACTTTCCGTTGGCCTTTAGCAATTTTTTTTTCTTAAGTATTATTTCGTCGTTAGACTCTGCACGCATGAGGTTTACCACAGCTGTGCTGGGAGCACGCACACCCTCCTGACACGCTCCGCACACTACCAGAAAAAGATCACAATGCTAATGTGCTTTGTGCACAATTCTAGGCAACCTGTCCCCCTTGCAGTATGAGAAGCTATACTCTGATAAGGATCTCTGTGTCACTTCACCTATTGAAATCTTGAGTACTTTGTTCTATTTTGTACAGGCCTTACTTGAACAGAAAGGCATCTTCAACTCCAAAGCAGGAAGGGGGCTCAGTTGTTATAAAGCTCTTTGAAATGCATGTCACAAAATTAGAGGCTTATCATTGGATTGTGAACTTGTCGTGGCTAAGTCACTGTGTTTACTGTACCTTTGCTTTATGTACTAAAATGCAAATTGGTGATGTCTTCTCACTATTAACTGTACATGGATTTTTTGTGTCTATTTCATTTTAATGTATTTTCAAAAAAGGAAAGAGGCTTATGTTGTAAAGCCTTTCCCCAGCAAGAAGCACATTAATGGTGCACACCTAGGCTTTAAACTTAACATATTATATGCCATGGTTAAAATAATGGTACACAATACAATTAACTAATATCCAAAATTAAACTGTGTGTATCATGTTCTTAAAAACTAGGTTGGTAAGGGTGCAAATATAAGACTCTGTTAGGGATACATGTCCTATGCATTATATTGGTCATATGAAATTTATATATAGTAATCCTACAACAGTGGATAATGTATCCTACTGTATGCAATTACTGGGTTGGCTGACATGAATAATTCCCAAACACATTGGCTCTACCACAAATATATAAAGTTGCTTTTTGTCAAGGGTAGTAATGTCTAATTTATCCTAACCGTATGACACTAGATATTGAAACAAAGTGTGGGTCCAAACCACAGCATACCTAATTACTCACCATAGACTGTGCCTATTTGTGCATATCCACCTTGGTATAACTGCTAATAGTACCTGATGTGGTTTTATTAGTTGTTAATTATCTCACTATATATAAACGCCATAAACATCATGGCACAGTTCTAACATCACTGTATAATTTTACACTCACTACTTGTAATATAAAGATTACCAATATAATAGATAGAGTACCAGTGCCCTATATTCAGGTGCAATGCACAGCACAATAAATGGTGTGAGTTAGTGGATTAATCCCATGCGGGTGACCCACTAATATCAATTATTCCAATACAACATTGTCATAAGATCAATAAACTGATTTCTCCCCAACAGACAGCCCTAATAGAGGGTTAGATAGGTATTCAGAACATTAATATGCTCAGGCCAATGCTTGCTGTGTATACCCAGATCAGACAAAAAAACCCTGATAGAGACTAGTAACAGTCTAGCACACGGCGGTGCTTCTAGCAGCCTGATACAACCTTCCAGCTGCAACAGTGTCGATACACGGAGTCTGGCACTCCCCCTACGATGTCACCAACGCCCATGACCTCACCACGTGTCCTGCCTTGCGCGTTTCCCTCCCACCAGGAGCTTCGTCAAGCTCTGGACACGTGCGCAAGGCAGACACGTGGTGACGTCATCGGACCGGACGTGGTACATCGTAGGGGGAGTTGCCAGACTCCGTGTACGACACTGTTGCAGCTGGAAGGTTGTATCAGGCTGCTAGTAAGCACCGCCGTTGTGCTAGACTGTTACTAGTCTCTATCAGGGTTTCTTTTGTCTGATCCTGGGTATACACAGCAAGCATTGGCCTGAGCATATTAATGTTACTGAATACCTTACTAACCCTCTATTAAGGCTGTCTGTTGGGAGAGAAATAAGTTTATTGATCTTATGACATGATTGTATTGGAATAATTGTATATTAGTGGGTCACCGGCATGGGATTAATCCACTTACCTCACACCATTTATTGTGCTGTGCATTGCACCTGAATATAGGGCACTGGTCACTCTATCTATTATAATTGGTAATCTTTATATTACAAGTAGATGAGTGTAAAATTATACAGTGATGTTAGAACTGTGCCATGATGTTTATGGCGTTTATATATAGTGAGATTAATTAACAACTAATAAAACCACATCAGGTACTATTAGCAGTTATACCAAGGTGTATATGCACAGATAGGCACAGTCTATGGTGAGTAATTAGGTATGCTGTGTTGTTGACCCACACTTTGTTTCATAATATCTAGTGTCATACGGTTAGGATAACCAATTAGACATTACTACCCTTGACAAAAAGCAACTTTATTACATCTGTGGATTGCCAATGTGTATGGGAATTTATTCATGTCAGCCCAACCCCAGTAATTGCATACAGTAGGATACATTTATCCATCGTTGTAGGATTACTATATATAAATATCATATGACCAATATAATGCATATGGACATGTATCCCTAACAGAGTCTTATATTTGCACCCCTTTACCAACCTAGTTTTTAAGAACACGATACACACAGTTTAATTTTGGATATTAAGTTAATTGTATATGTGTACCATTATTTTAACCATGGCATAATAAATGTTAAGTTTTAACAGCCTAGGTGTGCACCATTAATGTGCTTCTTGCTGGGGAAAGGCTTTACAACATAAAGCCTCTTTCCTTTTTGAAAATACATTTCATATCAGCACATAGGTAGCACCCGGTATCTACCTTGATACCTTAGGCTAAATTCAAATCTATACAAGTGTTAATTATACTTATTAGTGAGCGATATATTTCACATGGTTGTTGCGATATTTCATTTTAATGCAGCACTCCAAGTTGCAGTTTATTGTTTATTTTTTTAGTTAGTTATAGGATTGAAGCTGGGGGGCTCCGGAGCTGAACTGTGTTTATTTGATCTCCGGGGACCCCCTGCTTCCCTCCGTAAGGGGTGCCGCTATCACTTTGCAGTTTAAATGTCACGCGTCATGTGGGCCAATAGGAAGCCGCATGGGAAGACGTCACAGCTTCCTATTGGCTTACAGACGTTTATGTTAGCTCCAACCACCTCCTGTCTGAGCTGCTGCCTGCAGAGATACGGGTCCCCCCTAAGTAGCTTGGGAAGTAGGAGGTCCCCGGAGCTGAAATGAACGCAGTACAGCTCCAGAGACCCCCTGCATCAAACCTATAACTACCCCTGAACTGCAAACTGGAACGCTGCTTTAAGTATGTGTACAAGATAAGAATTATCATTATAATGAGACAAAGATTCACAGTGAAAGTGCTCGACAAGAATAAGTGCACATTCCTGTCTGACACTGTAGACAGATTATTAATGGTAGAAGTGGATCCCGTGTCGTCACTTTATTCACACGCAGTGCCGTTGACGGGTTACTGGAAGCCATCATCATCTGAACATTTCTTGTTGAAATTAACGTTTCCCAAAGGTGTAATTTTTCACTTCAAAGAGCGACCGCCCCGTTACTCTAATTGGATGAGAGAAAAAAAGGTGAATAAAAATGTGTTGATTGAGCATAGAATTCGTGATGTAGAAAGGGGGGAAATCTGATCTCCCTGTTCTTAGGTAAAAGAAAATTAATGGTAAGATGAAACATAATTTTTGGTAAGTCATTAGATAACAGTTTATTAAAAATAGGAGTATCTAAAAGTTTTCATATACATGAGATCTAATAATGCAAAGTAAACTCTGGGGTGTATAAAAACCTTTTATAGCACCAAAAAGGGCATTGCATGGCTGATTATCCTAAATATTGTACTCGTAGCACAACATTATAGGATCAGCACAATTATGTAAGATTGGTGCAATATACAGTATATATCATTTCATAAAACACATTAGGCATAATTAAAAAATAATCTAGTGTAGCCCCGGTCTATTTTCAGCCTGAGAGACCCCCAGGTTTGCGCGCCGAGCGGTCGTGGGTGCCGCCGGAGGCAGCGAGGGACCCGACAGCACGCCGAGAAGGTGGGGGCCGGAGCAGGGAGCGCTCCGAGGCTCTGCGGCGCACCCGGCTAGCGGGGGCCGCCATTGTGTCGGCTCGCGCATGCGCAGTGGTCGTGCATGCGCAGAAGGTACGCAGGAGTTGCGGCGGCCATTAGGGAGTCTCGCATGCGCAGTGCAAGCGCGCACACGGCCCCAATGCGACAGCAGCCTCCACGGGACTACAGTTCCCATGAGGCATAGGGAGGCAGGCACCAGGTGCCTCATAGCAGCCAATAATGCTCCCGGATTGCAGAGAGGGGAGACTGATAAATTTCGAGGGCTCAGGAGAACGGGAGTTGGAGCTGGGAGCAGGAAGGGGGAGGAAGGGTGTAGGGAGCAAGTGGCTCCTACACCAGGTCAGGTAATCCCCAGGTCCCAGGCAGGCCCCAATCCCCACTAAGGTAGTGGGTAGTTTCTGAGGGAAGGCCCCTAAGGTAGGGACCCTGCCCTTAGGTGTGTGTGGGTGTAGTATTGTCAGTGACACAGCTGTCAGTGCTGTGTGCGCTGACAAGAAGACACAGGGTTGAGTGCAGGGCAGCTGCAGCAGCTAGAGAGAAGCTAGTGAGGGGGGATCCGGGAGGTGAAGGAAGAGGTAGTGTGGGTGCAGGGGTTCAGTGACCCGCCTGCTTAGGACAGTTCTTCCCCACAGGCCCCTAGGAGAATCCCTGAAGTCACAGTAGGTTGCAGTGCTTCAGGGAAGCCCTATAGTGATAGGAACATCACCCCTTACTGACTACCAGTTAGGGACAAAGCACAGAGTTGCGGCGGTTGCAGTCATCTGGGACCAGACGGCTGGACACCGTGATATCTGGAGGCCACGTGCCGGATCGACGGATCCTTTTTGAAGCTGCTGCCGGTCAACGCTGTGACCGGAAGGTATTATTTACATCAAGTGCACCAACACTGGTCAACAGGCGCTGATCCCGCCTTAGGCGTAACTCTTTGGGGACATTAGTGAAGTGGCCAAAGGACTGAGCCTATACAAATATAGTACCATACATGGACACGGTGTGTGGGGCACGCGGTGAGGGGACGGAGACGTTACTCCTGATAAGAGTGGCCGAGCCACTAGTGTTATGAGCGTTATAGTATAAGGTTATATGTTATGTGTGGATTGCTATAATAAAGTAATAAGGTTAATATTGCATTACAGTAAAACTGGTTTCAATCATATGTGTGTGTATATGTTTCTTGCCCAGGGGAATCTCACATCACGGGGATCCTGGGTAAGTGGAGGCGCTGCGCTATGTGTTACCCCAGGCTCCCAGCTAGCGGAGGCTCAGATCTCCTGGAGCCACAGGTTGTGTGCAGTACCCGTAGTCTCTTTGGGAGCGTCAGAAAAAGGGCTACACTAGTAATACATTCTAATCTAAAAGAATGTTAATAGACAGGATTAGCTATGTTCTCAACTCCAGTTCTCAAGCCCCCCCAACAGGTCAAGTTTTCAGGATATCCCAGCTTCAGCACAGGTGGCTCAATCAGAGGCTCAGTCTTCGACTGAGCCTCTGATTGAGCCACCTCCTCTGCTTGAGCCACCCATGCTGAAGCTGAGACTGCTTGAGCCACCTGTGCTGAAGCAGAGACTGCTCGAGCCACCTGTGCTGGAGATGGGATATCCTGAAAACCTGACCGGGGGGGGGGGGGGGGGGGGGCTTGAGGTCTGGAGCTGAGAAGCCCTGTTCTAAGGCATCATTAAGGACCCATTTGTCATTGCTTATGGTAAGATGGTAGCTTTAGCACAAATAATACAATATAGTAATAATGTTACACCATCCAGCCTCCACAATGTTATATACCATCTATTACCTTTCCAGTCAATTACTTTTGCCTAGAGTCAGCCTCCATCCCTCTTCAGAGTATGACCCCTAGCTCTGGCCTTTCTTTAACTCTAAAATGCTTCCACCATGTACAACTGAAACATTTGACTATACGCACACTATTTCTCTTTCCTTCCTGTTTTCAGGGTGTGCATGTTGTGGTCATTAAGTATTTCTTCACAAGGCTTGACGTTGTAGCCTCGAGCCTCCCTCCCCCTTTCCAACTAACATCTTCCATCCTTAATATCAAATAACTATGGACACAGAACAGGAGGTTAAAACGGCCACAGCTTTATTAAACCATAATGTTATACAAACATTTAACAACCACCTTACCCAGCCAGAGTCCCCAAACATTTTCACAGACCAGCAGGGCCCAGCTGTGGCCCGATCCCTCGGCCAAATACCATCCAGCTGTGGCGCCATCCCCCGACCAAGTACCATCCAGCTGTGGCCCCATCCCCCCGCAAAGTACCACACAGCTGTGACCCCATCCCCAGGCCAGGTACAGCCCAGTTATGACCCCATACTCCAGCCAGGTACCACCCAGCTGTGGCCCCATCCCCCAGCCAGGTACAACACAGCTGTGGCCCCATCCCCAGGCCAGGTACTGCCGAGCTGTAGCTCCATCCCTGGCCAGGTACTGCCCAGTTGTGATCATATACTCCAGCCAGGTACAGCCCAGCTGTGGTCCCATACTCCAGACAGGTACCACTCATCTATGGCCCCCTACTCCAGCCAGGTACTGCCCAGCTGTGGCACCATCCCCAGACCAGGTACCACCCAGCTGTGGCCCTATACTCCAGCCAGGTACCGCACAGCTGTGTCTCTAGCTATGTCTCTATACCCAGCCAGGTACCGTCCAGCTGTGACCCATCCCCCAGCCAGGTACCACCCAGTTATGGCCCCAGGCCAGGTACCGCCCAGCCATGGCCCCATCCCCTAGCCAAGTACCACCCAGCTGTGGCCCCATCCTCTGGCCAAGTACCATCCAGCTGTGGCCCCATCCCCCGGCCAAGTACCGCTCAACTGTGGCCCCATCCTCTGGCCAAGTACCGCTCAGCTGTGGCCCCATACCCTGGCCAGGTACCACCAAGCTGTGGCACCATACCCCAGACAGTTACCGCCCAGCATCTGGCTCCTTCCAAATTCATTGACCATACTGAGGCAGTTCCCTGTGCCCACCGCCCAGCAGATACAGCTCCTCACCAACTGCCCCCCACAGGCCTCGAATATGCCCCAACAGTCTTCCACTGAGCCACATATGCTGAAGCAGGGATATCCTTAAAACCTGACCTGTTGGGGGTTCTCTTGGTACTGGAGTTGGGAACCCCTGATTTAGAGATATGCTCTTCCTCCTATAACAGATGTGTGTTGCAAACCCTGTAGTAAAAGGGTTACATATAAATAAATGATGACAGGACTCCTTATTCTCAAACTCTTCTGGTTTCTTATTGCCATATCATTTTATAACGTAAAAAGGCAGCTCCAACCCCCAATAGGAAAATACAAATGTGGTTAAATTCAGTGTTGAGGGCCTGGTTCATCCTTAATAAGGAGTTTGTATTAACTTTATATGTTACACATAACACTCTTAACTTCCTTCCGTGAAGTAATGTACAAGGTATTTGGGCAGTTTCTGCAAATTTCATCTGTTATCACTGTTACAGTGTAGTTCCTAAGTGCATCTGTCCTTATTGTTTTGGAAACACACACCGGGTGCTCCTATATATCCCTAACAACGGAATTACAAAGTAGCCGTTAAGTCTCTCCAGTCCTGGACCTGCCTTTTATACATTCCACACAGTCACCTCCAGCTCTCAAGTCATTAATAACCTAATGGTAAGAAGTTTCCTTGCTAAAGTAGCATTGTGTGCTTGGGCCCTTCCCGTTTGCTACTACAATACAGAGCAAAGAGTATGCCAACACTCAACCAACTGTATAAAAGGTATATCTGTATGTAGATCTATATCATAAAATGATACATAATTGAAAAGAAAATGTTGCAGTTACCGGATGCATTTTTCCTCTCGTCTCCCCTTATGTCAATAAATTAGCATTCTCTGCTTTAACTTTACCCAGAAATGAGGGATACTGCCGCTCTCCTACTATATGAATGGATTGTATATGTCAATCGGATGCATACGGGAAGGAGATAGTAAACTTAAAGTTTTTAACACATTAGTGAGAGGCTATTTAGGGGTCACCCTAGGATTGAATATTTCCCAGCCCTCAATTGGTCATAGAGAGTGCACATAGGAATCTTGGTTAATCTATTAACCCCTTCATTCCTTTAACTTTACCCATCAACATCATTTTTGGGATTTGGGGAATGTTAACAGTAGGGGAAATGTGCCTGACGCATATAATAAAAGGTGGGTCTGTGATGTCAGAATGTCGCTGCGAAGGATGTGAGGTTAAATGAACGTGAATCATTATATTAACAGAAGACACCTATAGCCATATTTACTAAGCATCACTAAGCCTTATGGCACCTTCAGTGAATGGGATGTAAGGTTCAGCTTAATAAATATATTGATTATCGCCCCCTATACAATACAGCGAGAAGCGTGACAAGAATGGAAGTTTCTGCATTATAAACTGTGTGTTACTCTGTATGATGGGAGGGGCAGTGGGGCTCACATAAAGGTTAAGCTGAGCCATTGCCCCTATCTGTCTATACGGGGGAAATACTGTGTATCCATCTAGATGGATAGGGGTACTGGTTGGGCTTAACTTTTAATATGTGAGCCACACTGCCCCTACCATCACACACTGCTTCTTACTTTATTGTGCAGGCACCATACACAAATAAAAGACAAGTTGAGTGTGTGGTGCCTTTTCCCATAGTGCACAATGTCAGAGAGATGTGTGAGTGACTGTGTGATATCAGGGGGACCAACCATTGTTGTATACAAACAGCCTACAATTCTATGATACTAATGGGACAGCCATATGAATGGTGCCAATGTGACATGTAATTAGAAGCTCTTTCCCAGTGAAACTTAATATCTGTTTCGTCAGCATATCAACATATTTGCACTTGCACAAAAGCAAGTAGTGAGATATATATATTGTTTTAAAAAGGGAACTGGTTTAAACCTTCAAAAATAGAACAGAGACTTCCTGTTTTTTTTAAGATTATCTGAACCTCTGGTCTTGTTCGCAGAGAAAACTTGGCACAAGTTATTGGGTTTTCTCAACTTTGTTGTCAAGTGACCCTTGATTAAAAATGATGTACACGGACTGTGGCTAGGAGGAGGAGACAGGAAGTATATTAGGAGTTTGAGAAAAGCAGCAAGGCATTGCTATGTAAGCTACTTATTGTCATAAAGCTTCACTCATTTTTGCGCAGGGTTCTTAGTGTTATAAGGTGTATAACAGAACTGTGAAGTTTATTTGACAAGAAAAACGTGGAGAAATACAGCAGGATTTGCCAAAAACTCCATCATAATGAAGGATGGGCAGGTTTGTAAATTCACAATCTGAATTTTTGAATGTGTGCGAGCTAAAACCCAAGAAAAGCATATCCTTATCATGTCCTTATAGCAGGGGTGGCTAACTCCAGTCCTCAAGGGCCAGCAACAGCTCTGGTTTTAAGGATATCCCTGTTTCAGCCCAGGTTGCTCAATCAGTGGCTCAGCCACCTGTGTAGAAGCAAGGATATATTCCTAATACCTGGCCTGTTTGGTGGCCCTTGAAGACTGGAGTCGGCCACTCTTGCCTTATAGTATATTATGTAGCTGCTTAGCACAACAATTTGCTAGCACTGCTGCCGTTTTTCTGCCACATCTATAAGTATGTAATAGTTATACATGTTACACTCTGGGTGTATTACTCTGGGTCTGTCAAGCTCTGTCTTTAGGATAATCCATTATCTTTCTACTGTGGTCCAAGTAGAGGTGTGCGGATATCTTTGCTTCGCAAACGTTTTCGTGGTTTTCTCTGAGATTTTGCACTGTGATGAAAGTTCATATTGCTCGGCAATGCACGGAAATAGACTTGGATGCAACATTTTCACCAGATTACTGAGAAATGGCCCAATTTGTCCAAATTTTGCGAAGATGACAGTATAAAAATGGCCATGTGACCGGATGCCATTTGCTCCCAGATTAGAATTGACATTGGCTGGCGAATTTGTTTGTGACGTTTACCGAATTCCCATCATTTTCCAGGAATACATATCAGCAAATTTCACCTGATTCACACATCTCTGCCCGTAAGCGAAGGTCGAACAACGCTTTTCAGCGCTTCAGCAGCCAGTACGTACAGAGCGAGAAACTCCTTCCTGACTCCCAAATGTGAAGGATCATTACAAATCCTAGACCAGAATAAGTCTGCTGTAACCGTTCTCTTTGCCTTTGCTGAGCACAAACTATTTATTGAAACATAATCTTTACCATAACATAAAGATTCCAAAAAGTGCGCAGACCTGTCCAATGTTATCCTAACCTGTCTCTGTAATATATTGCAGGCCCTCTGGCCGCAAAAGGTTTCAGTTCCTTTTCTGAATGAATGATCACTATTTCTTGCAGATGATCTAGGTTCCGTAGTCTTTTTCCTCTCTAAGTAAGATCATAGTTAGTCCCATAGCTTTGCAATCCATACACAGTTTGGCGTCTGACTTCCACTTTATAGTGTAACACTCCCCAGATATCTGCTTCCGTTTCTTTGATATGTGGGGATAACACCAGATGCTTTCTGCTTTGTCTATTAGAAATGATGGTACTAAAGAGAAGTTAAAAGCAAAAAACAACTACTATTACTTAGTAACATTTACTATATGTTGTATATTCCAGTTCTGTGCTAAACTCTTCTCATTGTAATCCTCCCTGCCCGGCTTATAGGGAGATAGTACGGTGTTGGCTGCTCAGTATGGGGTTACCTTGACTCAGTGCTGGATTCAGGCAGGCGATGAGGTAGCAAGGATGAAAATAATGGGCACATTGAGCTTTTAAAGTACATCAGTCTTTTATTCCTATCCCCAGAGACGGGGACGTTCCACACTCATGCGACAACGTTGTACTATTTTTCTAATAATTATACACGAATACTGTGCTTCCACACTCTTAACATTCACCTGGAGGTGTGTTGACTTAGTTGCCCTACTGGTCTCGGACCCGGCCCCCCTTTGTTGCTTTGAAATAATCCTCTGTATTACCCCGGTTATACTACGCCCATTACGGGGATCCTGGCTGCTCCTTTGCAATCTCTAACTGTACCTTTGGCCTGTTTGGGAACTGCCACTTCCAGACAGACTGAGACGAGTATTACTGCGGATCCGTGTTTAGAGCTGATCCGCCAACACCATGGAGCCCTCTTTTCTGAGGCGCTCTGTGACGTGTCGCTTTCCCATCTTTGGGACCTGCTGGACTTCATTAGCCTTCTTCTGGGATCCTAACTTAAAGGGCACTGTCCCTCTCTACAACATAATAAATAAAGGGGGGTCTGGTCTGTTCTACAAATTTATTGGACTATCCCATCTCCTCTCCCGATGCTCCTCTGCTCGTATCCTGCAGGAACCTCCTCTCTAGAACCTTCTGCCTATCCTAAATACTCTCCCGTGACGTCAGAATTCCTATTGTAACACAAGGTGGGGCCCAACATACACTAACCTGCTAGTAACCCCTTAGGAAGGGGGTTATATTATTATATGTTTATAATACAGGCACAGGGCACCTATTTAAAACTGATTTTTTTTTATTCTTTAAAATAGAAATACAAATTTATGTTAGTAAATAAAGAAGTAGTGATACTCAGGAATTATAGGGACCATCAACCACCAACGGGTTATTGAAGTAGGATCTAAGGAAATTCGTGATGTAACAAATGTTAGCATGCCAGCTATTTAGATCAGGGGGTCTGTATTGTTTTATAGTGCATACCTAAAATGATTTAAATAAAGCTGTAAGTATTTACTAAGAAAAAGTTTAACCCCAGTCAAGCTGAACATGTGCTCTGGCATGTATCTAAAGCCTTTGAAGGGTTAAAAGTCACTTTTGTTTTGATTAGAAGGAATATAATTAATTCTAGGTTCATTTAGCATCACCTGATTTGATGTTATCTCACCTGCCATGAGTCTGTTTGGTAGAAAACAATCAAGATCCACAGTTTAGCAGATGCACATACACAGTTTAGCAGATGCACATAAAATGCATTGCACATGCTCCTAAATATTTACAGGAAGACTGTGAGATTTAACCATCAGTGAGTATCAATAGACTGAGGTTGTCACTTGGAAATGGATTCCCCAGAAAGGCTTTAGATGTGTAATACTGTAACAAGCCATTTAAAAGTGTTGGGAGTAATCAGTGCGTTACGGTCTTTTGCCCTATATTTACCTTCCTGGTCCCATTTCCTGTTGGAGAGAATTTATATAATTGAATGCAAGGCCGCCAACAGCTTTCCTGGGGCCCAGGACTACAGTCTACACCTGGGCCGGAGTTTTTGAGCAAGGTAGTGGGAGACAAAGGGGCAGTTAGTGTAAGAGGAAGAGAGAGAGAGAGAGAGAGAGATGGAGGTAGGGTGAGGGAGAGAGGGAGTAGGGTGAGGGAGAGAGAGAGAAAGAGGGGTGGGCAGGAGTGAGAGGGACAGTAGACACAGGAGGGAGAGAGGGGCAGTTGATGCAGGTAGAGCCGGGCAGGAGAGGGGGAAGGAGGGATTAGGACTAGGTGATGCAGGAGGGAAACAGAGAGGCAGTGGGTGCAGGCAGAGCTGGCAGGAAGGAGGGAGAGTGGAAGAGGAAGTGGAAACAGGAGGCAGAGACAGGGGCAGTGGGTGCAGGCAGGGCTGCCGACAGGGGGGCAGAGCCGGGACAAGTGTCCCAGGCCCGGTGGTTGCGAGGTGCCCTGAGGTTGCGGGGGGCACAGTGGGTGCTGGAAGTTGGGCCCGGACAGAGGTCAGGAGGGGGTGGGTTACATCAAATCTTTAGTCTGGGGAAATCTGTCGGAGGCCCTGTGTGCAGGAGGCATAGAGAAGGAGGGGGGGAGTATAGTGGACTGGAGGGAGAGAGGAAAGCAGTGGGTGCATGAGGGAGGGAGAGAGATTGTGGCTGGAGAAAGAGGGGTAGGGGGTGCAAGGGGCAGAGATAAGAGGCCTGTGGGCAGGGGCTGCAGGTCCTACCTCCCTAGTAGAACTATTGCATCCCTGGGATTTGTTGTCCTGCTGCCTTCAGCTGGATCTGAAGCGGGACTACAACTCCCAGAAGCGACTGCACATGTGAGAATAAGCAAGGAGAGCAGTACCAATGCTGGGGCGGTGCCCTGTATAAGGACACCCTTAGTACCTGCTCTAGGCCTCTTTCTCCGGGCCCGGGACGGGTGTCTTGGTACTCCCCCCCCCCCTTCCCATAACCCTTCCCCCCCCTTCCCATAACCCTTCCCCCTTCCCATAACCCTTCCCCATCACCCAGATCGGATATTTCAATGGTGTCTTGTGGGGCCATTATTAGTATCTGTCAAGTTAATAAAGGTGTTTGAGGGATCAAGTTTGTTTCTAATAAAACAGATGATAAAGTAGAAGGGGTGTATATACAAGCAATAACATATATAAAGGTGCTCAGCCAGTCAGGAAGGGGTTAAGATAGGAATTTATTGGAAAATTATTTGCAATATGTGATATAATGGATACTGCTACTTTTACTGACAGCAATATGAATCCTGCTTTTTCGGTTTCTGAATGTGTATGATTTTAATATGTATCATTTAATATATGGAAACCAGTCGTTAGAGATGGCGATACAGTATACATATATTTGTTGTTGTAGCTTCTTATATCGAAATGGTATATGATGTAACATTTTTGTTATGAAAAATAAACAAGAATAGTATCTGTCAATCCTTGATGGTGCATACTCTCCTCGTGAAAAGGTGTGTATTAAATGTAATAAAGCAAATTAAAAAACACTTGTGAGCACATTCACATGTCTCAGACAGGTCTGCAATCCTGCTTTTCACTAGCATACAGCGCTTCCACTGCAGCAAGGGATTCTGGGAAATGACATTCAAATGAGCACACAGAGTCATCTTTTGCTTCAAATTCAGTTTGACATGGGACCCCTATAAGCTTTTCAGCACAGCCTGGGTTAAAGTGCACACTCAGTAACCCTACTCACAGACAGCTATTTCGACCTTTTGGATCTCATCAGTGTGAGGTTGGTTATACTGGCTTTCCAGTTAAATGTAACAAACGTCATTAACAGATTTCATATATTTAACGCAGCCAGAAAGATGTAGGCATGTTAACCTAATTCGGACCACAGTGCATTTCACAGCTATGCATTTCAGGACCCCTCTAACTACCAAGGTATAATATGCACCTGGTATGGTGGATACCTGCAATAACTACTAAAACGTCCAAAGAATAAATGCAGAATAAGCAGCAGTTCTGCAGGAAATCTGCAATACACCACCTGCCATCCAGCATTGTTAAATCTTTTCTCACTTACAGAGGATGGGATTTCTCACAGGTGTATTCCACAGCGAAAAGGCTTTAATTAGCCATTCCTGCAGATATGAAGTTACAGTTCATCTATTATATGAGAAAATGGGGCGGACTTGGAGTTTGCCAAGATACATAGTGTAATGTTTGACCCTCCAAAAAAAAAAAAAAAGTCAGTGCTTTGTTTTTGTGTCCCTGGGAGTCCCAGCGATAGTTTTAAATTAATTATAATCCTGGCTTCATTTCGTAGGAATACTTGAACCCCACGTGATCTCCAGTTAAGTGACACCAGACGCATTTTTTATGGCTGTTTGGTTAAAGTTGAACTGACCCCTCAATGTCTTTGGGAACTTGGAATTATATCCCGTGCTTCATAAGCATGTTGTGTAGAATACATGTTTTGCATTGACTGTGCTTTGGTTTCCATTTTGCTGTGATTTTGAAGTTGCAGAATATTCTACAGAAATATCTACCGATGTTCAATCTAATCAGGCTACTCTGCAGTTCCAGTTTAGTGTATCCATACCAACCACGTTAATGCTCTCATACTGACTCTGTCCAGTGATGCGTTTAACTTCCAACTCTCACTGAGAGCTTCTATAGGAAGCTACAAATATCTCAGTGTCTAGAGTAGTCGCTCTCAAACTTTTTTGAGCATGGGTATCCCTGAAGAGTTTTTAAAATTGCTCTTCAGGTCTCACTCACTTACACGCAAACACCCATAGCAGTCACCCACCCTCTTCTCACATCCACATTATACTGGCCCTTTTACCCACACACACCAAATATATCCCCCTTCTCACACAGCACCACAACCTCTTTCTTAATCATAAACACCACATTCAATCCACCCTGTTCTCTTAATTATACCACACTCCTACCGCCACCTCACTCACTAACCTCCATTCCCCTCCTGGTACAAAGCCACCCTACCCCTCCCCACACACACAAAGCCATCCCACCCCTGCCCACACACACAAAGCCATCCCACCCTCCCCACACACACAATGCCATCCCTCCCCACACACACAAAGCCATCACACAAGCCCCACACACACAAGGCCATCCCACCCCTCCTCCCACACACAAAGCCATCCCACCCCTCCCCACACACACAAAGCCATCACACACAGCCCCACACACACAAAGCCCTCCAACACCTGCCCAACACACACCAAAGCCATCCCACCCCTGCCCACACACCACAGAGCCATCCCACCCCGGCGCCCCGCACAAATCCACCCCCCCTCCGCCCAACAGCACACAGGGGTGCGATCCCACCCCTCACACACCCAAAGCCATCCCAACCCTGACCCTGCCCACCACCACACAACCCCACACCACACACACAGCAGCCCACCGCCTGCCACACACTACAAAGCCACCCCTACCCCCTCCCCACAAACACAAGCCATCCCACCCCCCTGCCCACACACCACAAGCCGATCCCCACCCTGCCCAGACACACAATCCATCGCCTCCCACAGCAACAAGTCCAACACCACACCAGCCCCCCCTCCCCACACACGCCATCCCACCCCTCCCCCACACACACAAAGCCACAAACACAGCCCACACACAAAGCCTCCACCCCACCTGTCCACACCACACAAATCCCATCCCCCCCCTTCCCACTACCACAGAACTCACCCACCCCTTCCCACCACAACGCCAATCCCACCCCTCCACACACACACAGTCGTACCCACCCCTCCCCCAACACCACAAAGCCATCACACCACACCGCCCACCCCCACACCACACACAACCAGCCATCCCCACCCCTCCACCAACCGAGCAAAGCCCCTCCCACCCCCCCCCCCCATCCCATCACACCAAAGCCACCACTACCCACAACATCCCCACCCCATTCACACAAGCCACAACCCCACCCCTCCCACACACACAACCCATCCACCCTCCCCACACCACACAATAGCCATCCCACCCCTTCCCCACACACACCAAAGCCATCACACCAACGCCCCACCACACAAAGCCATCCCACCCTTCGCCACCACAAACGCATGCCCACCCCTGCCCCCACACTACCCCACACTCACAGCAACAAGCCATCCACCGCCTGCTCCCCAACGGCCATCCACACCCCCCCCACACCACTCCACACCCGCCCCCCCCACCACACACAATCCCCCTCCCACCCTCCGCCCACACTCACGCGGATCCCCCCTGCCACAAATGTCCGAGCCCCCCCACACCCACAAACCGTCCACCAGCCCACACACACAAAGCTCATCCCACCACCTGCCCAACACACAAAGCCATCCCACGACCCCTGCCCACACACACACCCCATCCCCCCCCCCCCCCACACACACAAAGCCATCCCGCCCCTCCCCACACAACACAAAGCCATCACAACATACATCAGCCCACATCACTACACAATACCATCCACCCTGCCCACACACACAAAGCCATCCACCCCTGCCCCCCACACACACAAATCAGCCACCTCACACACACAGCCATCCCACCCGCGCCACACAAACGTCACCCACACACAGCCATCCACCTCCACACCAAATCCATCCACACACCAAAGCCAAACTTACCCACCTTCCCACCCTAAATCATCCCCCACACACAACATCCCACCCCTCCCCCAACAACACAAACCATCCCGCTCCCCTCCCCACTCACACACAAACCATCACACACGCCGCCCACACCACAAATCCATCCACCTTCGCCACGACCATCATCCCAACTTCACAGCCATCCATCCGCTCCCATCATCCCCAACTACACAAAGCCATCCCAACCCCCACACGACCACCCATCCCAGCCATCCACCCTCCCCACACACAACCCACCAGCCACAAATCCAGCCCCCCCACAACAAGCACCCCCCCCAACAAGCCTCCACCTCCTACACACAGCATCCCCTCTCCACACAACAAGCCATCCCACCCGGTCCCACACACACAAACCCCCCCCAACTACAAGCCATCCACCCTCCCACACACAAGCCATCACTCACAGCCCACACACACAATACTACCCAACCCTGCCCACACACCAAATCATCCTACCCCTCCCACCTACACAAAGTCCATCCCACCCCCCCCCCACACCAAACCCTCACAACACAGCCCCCACACACAAAAGCCATCCCACCCTTCCGCCACGCACACATGCCCAACCATCCCACCCCTCCCCCATCACACAAATCCATCACTCACCCAAAAGCACAACCATCCCAAAGCACGCACTCCCATCACACACAGACCATCCCACCACCTCCCACCCGCCCACACACACAAAGCCATCACACCACAGCCCCCCCCACACACAAAGCATTTTTTTATGGCTGTTTGGTTAAGTTAACTGACCCCTCAATGTCTTTGGAACTTGGAATTATATCCCGTGCTTCATAAGCATGTTGTGTAGATCATGTTTTTGCATTGACTGTGCTTTGGTTTCCATTTTGCGTGTGATTTTGAAGTTGCAGATATTCCTACAGAAATATCTAACACCGATTTCAATCTCAATCAGGCTACACTCTGCAGTTCCAGTTTAGTGTATCCATACCAACCACGTTATTGCTCTCATACTGACTCTGTCCAGTGATGCGTTACTACATTCCAACTCTCACTGAGAGCTTCTTAGGAAGCTACAAAATATCGTCAGTGTCTAGAGTATTCGCTCTCCAAACTTTTTGAGCATGGGTATCCCTGAGAGTTTTTTTAAAATTGCTCTTCAGGTCTCACTCACTACACCAAACACCCATAGCAGTCACCCACCCTCGTTCTCACATCCACATTATACTGTCCCTTTTACCACACACACCAAATAATCCCCCTTCTCACACAGCACCACAACCTCTTTCTTAATCATAAAACACCACATTCAATCCACCCTGTTCTCTTAATTATACCACACTCCTACCGCCCACCCTCACTCACTAACCTCCTTCCCTCCTGGTACAAAGCCCACCCGATCCCCCCCCCACACACAAAGCCATCCCACCCCTGCCCCCACACACAAAGCCATCCCCCCTCCCACACACCAATGCCGATCCCTCCCGCACACCACAAAGCCATCCACAAGCCCCACACACACAAGGCCATCCCACCTCCTCCTCCCACACACAAAGCCATCCCACCCCCTCCCCACACACACAAAGCCATCACACCAGCCCCCCACACACACAAAGCCAAACCAACCCTGCCCACACACACAAAGCCATCCCACCCCTGCCCACACACACAGTGCCACCCCACCCCTGCCCCACGCACAAAGCCATCCCCCACCCCACCCCACACACCAGTGCGATCCCCACCCCTCACCACACAACACAAAGCCATCCCAACCCTGCCCAGCACACACACACCACACACAAAGCCATCCCACCCCTCCCCACACACACAAAGCCACCCCACCCCTCCCCACACACACAAAGCATCCCACCCCCCTCACCCACACACACAGCAAGCCACCCCACCCCTCCCACATCACCCCACCATCCCACACCTCCCCTCCCACACAATGCCATCCCACCCCTCCCCACACACACACAAAGCCCATCATACACAGCCCCACACACAAAAAGCCATCCCACCCCTGCCCACACACACAAACCCATCCCACCCCTGCCCACACCAAATCAACCCACCCCTGCCCACACACACAAAGCCCGCCACCCCTGCCCACTAAGCACACACTCAAGCCCACCCCTGGCCCCACCCACACAAAGCCATCACACACACACCCCACAACACACACAAAGCCATCCCACCCTGCCCACACACACACAAAGCCATCCCACCCCTTCCCACACACAACGCCACCCCACCCTGCCCACACACACAAAGCCATCCACCCCTGCCCACACACACAGTCATCCCACCCCTGGCCCACACCACAAAAGCCTCACACACAGCCCCAACAACCACAATCCATCCCACCCCTGCCCACCACACACAAAGCCCTCCCACCCTGCCCCACGACCCACCACAAGATCCATCACAACACGCCCCACGACACACAAAGCCATCCCACCACCTGCCCCATACCACAAAGTCCATCCCCATCCCCCCTGCCCACACCACTACCAAACCCATCCACCCCTCCCCACACACACAAAGCCATCCCGCCCCCTCCCCCCACACACACAAAGCCATCACACACAGCCCCACACACACAAATGCCATCCCACCCCTTTCCCAACCACCCAAGCCATCCCACCCCTCCCCACCTTGCACACATCCATCCCCCCACTCCTTCCCCACACACACAAGCCCTCCCAAAACCCCTGTCCCCCACCACAACCCATCCACCCCCTCCCCACCACAGCAAAGACCTCCCGACCCCCCCACCTACACAGCAAATCCATCACACCCAGTCCCCACACACCAAATCTATCCCACCCCTGCCCACACACAACAAGCTCCCACGCCTTTCCCCACGACACACACAACCCCCACGTCCCCACCTCACCCAATCGCCACACACCATCCCACTCCGCCTCCGTCCCACACACACCCAAAACCATCACACACACAGCCCCACACACAACAAATCCATCCCACCCCCCCCCTGACCACACAAGCCTCCCCCCCTTTCCCACACCCACAAAACCATCACAACAGCCATCCACCCACAGCCATCAAGCCCCCGACACCTGCCCACACACACAACGCCATCCCACCCCTTTGCCCACACACAAACCCATCCCACCCCTCCCCACACACACAAAGCCATCCCCGCCCCATCCCACACTACAAAAGCATCATCACCCACAACAGCCCCCCACACACAAGCCTCCACACCCTTCCCCACACACAAAGCACATCCCACCCCCTCCCCACACAACAAGCCTCCACCCTCCCACACCACAACAGCCATCCCCACCCCACCCCTCCCACACATACAAGCCATCCCAACCCCTCCCCACATCTCACAAATCCCTCACTCACACACAGACCACCCCCACACACACAAAGGTATCCCAACCCTGCCCACACACACAAACCATCCTACCCCTCCCCACATACACAAAGCCATCCCACCCCTCCCCCCACACACAAAGCATCACACACAGCTCCCACACACAAAGCCATCCCAACCCTGCCCACACGCACAATACCATCCCACCCCTCCCCCCACACACAACAAAGCCATCACTCACAGCCCCACACACACAAAGCCATCCCACACCTGCCCACACACACAAAGCCATCCCACCACTGCCCACACACACAAATCCATCCCACCCTTCCCCACACACACAAAGCCATCACCACAGCCCCCCCACACAAAGCCATACCAACCCTGCCCACACACACAAACCTTCCCACCACCCCTCCCCACACAGCCAAAGCCTATTCCCCCCCTCCCCCATCACACAAAGCCATCCACATCCCACAGCCCCCACACAAGCCCACTCCATCCCACCCCCCTCCCCCCCACACAAACCATCCCACCCCTTCTCACACACCATGCCACTTCCAGTCCCCCCCTTC
The DNA here is from genome assembly GCA_036426205.1 of Ascaphus truei. Lineage (NCBI taxonomy): Eukaryota > Metazoa > Chordata > Amphibia > Anura > Ascaphidae > Ascaphus > Ascaphus truei. The sequence goes on from CM071573.1 coordinate 41,857,625, forward strand.
CCACACACCACAATGCAAACCCCTCCTCCCGACCCCTTCCCAGCACACCCAAATATCCCATCCCTTCACACCTCATGCCCACTTGACACAAGCCACCCAGCCACTGCCCCCCACAATCCACCAACCTAGCACAATACAACGATCCCACCCTTCCCCCACAGACACACAAAGCCATCACACACAGCCCCACACACACAAAGCCATTCGCAAGGCGCTGCCCCACACCGCACAAATCGTCCCTCCCGCCCCCTCCCCAACCCAACACCATCACACCCAGCCCCACAACATCAAAAGCCCCATCCCACCCTTGCCCACACACAACAAGCCCCACCCCACCCCTCCCCACACATGCACAAAGCCATCCCACCGCTCCCCACACACACTAAAGCCATCCCACCCACTTCCCCCTTACACATACAAAGCCATCCACCCTTCCCACAACCATCAAATCATCACATCCACACACAGCCCCCACACACAAAGCCATCCCAACGCTGCCCCCACACACAATACCATCCCACCCCTGCCCACACACACAAGCCATCCCACCCCTCCCCACACACACAAAGCCATCCCACCCCTGCCCACATTAATTCACAACTCATCCCACCTCCTTCCTGCGACGCCACAACAAGCACCCACCCCTGCCCACAAACACACAAAGCGCGCCCATCCCCGCTGCCCTACACACACGACATATCAGCCCCACCCCGCCACCACCCACGACTCCTATTCCGACCGGCGAGACAGACCTCTCACACTCCTCACAGCCCCACCTGCACACAACTCCCACCTCCCCACCCTGTCCGCACAACCACGCGCACCTCTACTCCCCTCGACCCTTCTCCCCCCTCCTACCCGCTCAACCACCCAGCCCCCACCCCTCCACTCGACCACGCCAGTCCCCCCAGCAACCCCCCCACACCCGGCCCTCCCCCCTCCCCCCGGCACACCTACCACCTCCCACCCCTCCCCCCACAGGCGCCACATACTCACAGCCCCACACCCACAAAGCTCAATCCCACACCATACCTGCCCACACACACCAAACCCATCCCACACTTCCCACAGAACAAGACACCAAACCATCACTACATGCCACACCACCAAAAAACACAAAGCCAACCAACCGAAACCCTTGCCCACCACAAACACAAAACCAAACCCCCAACCCAACCTTCCCACACACACAAATAACCACTCCCACCCCCTACTCCAACACACCAACATCCATCCTCACCCCTCCCCACAGCACAGCAAATTCCATCCCCCAACCACTCAACCACCCTACCCAAACTCATACAGCACACCCAGCCACCCCCTCCCCATCACACCCAACTCTCCCAGCCCTTCTTTCTATCACACAACAAATTCCTCTTCCCCTACCCTTCCCCATATGTTCATCTATAGATAAACCTATCCCTATCCACACACCATCCCAAGCCTTCCTCTTACTTCACACAGCTACCAACTCCCTCCCCCTCCCTTCTCACCTTACACAATGCCACCCCACCCTTCCCACACCCAACCTCCACCCGCACAAACAAAAATCCCAATCCTGCCAGCAAAAGCATCCCCCCACTTCCACACAACCACACCAGTATCCTCCAACCCCTCCACCTCACAAAGCCATCCCTTCCCACACCTCCCAAGACACAATGTCTCACCTCCCACGTCCAACACCCACAAGCCAACCCACCCCTGACCCACTTCCCCACACTCCCCCGCCATCCCCGCCAACCCCCCCCCCCCCCAATCCATCCCACACCCTCCCTCCCACACACAATGCCATCCCACTCCTGACCACACACACAAAGCCATCCCACACCTCCCCACACACACAAGCCAGCTCACCCCTCCCGTAACACACACAAAGCCATCCCACCCCTGCCCACACACACAATGCCACCCCACCCCTCCCCACACACAAAGCCATCCCACACCTCCCCACACACACAATGCCATCCCACCCCTCCCCACACACACAATCCCATCCCACCCCCTCCCCCACGTACCCAAAGATCACCCCACCCTCCGCCCCACACACACCAGCCCCATACACAACTCCTCCACCGTTCCAATGACCCAAATGCTCAAACGATTCTTTTAAGCGGCCGCCCGATCTTGTGAGCTGGTTTGGAGTTGGGGCATCCCACACAGCACAAAGCCATCCACCCCCTCCCCACCACACACACAAGCCATCCCACCCTCCCCACCACAGCACACACAGCAGCTTCCCATCAACAAAGCAGCCACACTCCCACACACACACAGCCTCCCACCCCTCCCCACACTATCCAACCATCCCTTGTGTGTGGGGCTAGTACTCTCTCTTCCAACTGCCCAACGCGTTTCGTGCGTTTTGTGCATTTCGTGCGCACGCATCAGGTACCCTGATGAAGTGCGCATGCGCACGAAACGCGTTGGGCAGTTGGAAGAGAGAGTACTAGCTTGTCAGCAGAGCAATACAGGAGTTTGTCCAGATATTTGAGCAGGAGAAGGGAGTTTCGTACATTTGTCCCGCCTCCCGTGACGCACTTCCCGCAACGGAGTGGCAGCAAGCACCAGGAGAAACCGGAGACCAACCCAGGGTGACGTACATCCGGATACAGAACCCAGGAAGTGATCGGAGCATCTGCCTGATTGCCACAAGTCTACGAATAGCTGCTGCCGGATTCCCATCACCGTGCATCACTGCTTATATATATTGGACATCTTGTAAGTAGGATTCCGGTTTTACCAACCGGATCCGACATCTGCTTCAAGCGTTTTTTAGTTGTTCATTAAATTTACTCATTATTAATATTAGTCAGCCTACTTGTCATTGTTTTGTGTTTGTCTTGTCTTGTGAGTCCTATATGTTTGCATTTATCATTGTTGCACTATGATTGTTTTTCTTTTCTTTTCATTTATCTCAATTGCATCACGTATGTAAATCCCTGCTGTGGAGCCTGCAGTTGAAGATTGGACTCTCCTTCAGTGGACATTGTCTCTATTTTTGGACTCCACAATATTTCCTATTTTGGACTTTAAAGGCAATATCGTTATTGTTTGTTCTGTCACTAACTGTGTTTTGGGTTAGTTTTAATCAGGCAGCCTTGCCCTGTATGTAATAGGTTGGGTGCATTTATTTACACCCCTTACATTTAATTGTTTATTGTTTATTGATATATCACTTTTTATGTCATTCACCCTAGTCTTATAGCGCTATTCACACCACCCTTTCTTCTGTACAGAGAGACGCAGAGAGACGCAGAGAGACACAGAGAGACACAGAGAGACACAGAGAGACACAGAGAAAGAGAGAGATGGAGGATAGAGCGGAAAATATCTCAAAATATATTTACATTTGTTTACCTTTCTGGCAGCTTTATAGTTTGTGCAATTTAATCTGTGAACGTAACCCATGAGAGATTCCCAAACCTCATCCAGTAACTACATTACAGAGAGAGGTAATGGGAGAGAGAGTCAATGAAGACATTAAAGCTAAAAAAAAAAAAACACGGAGGAATCTGAACACTTATGTTATATTTACAGAACGTGCCGTATCATTGCAAAAGGCTTCTGTGACTGCAAAAATGTCAGCCCTTCATGGCTGAATAAACCCTTCATTTTGCTTCAAAAATCCAAAGTGCCCTTCCGTCTTCTTTGTTTACGCTGACATAATGACAGTAGCAAGTCTGACTATGGGTTAGGACAGAGGTTGCCAACTACCAACAGGTCACATTTTCAGGATATCCCTGCTTCAGCACAGGTGTGCAGTCTTTCACTGAGTTACTGATTGAGCCACCTGTGCTGAAACGGATATCCTGAAAATTGACCCGTTGATATGTTTTGGACTGGAGTTGGCTACCACTGGGTTAGGAGCAAGGGTACAAAAAACAGAAAAAAATAGGGGAGCACAGGATTAGAGGTATATAGAACACAAATATGTGTACGTATAGGTGAATACCCAGAGGCAGGCTGCTGAATTGTAGCCCGCCCCTTATGGCACACTGCAGTGCACAGGGGTTTACTTGACCACGGTAAATGCACTTGCTGTGTGGTTTACGGCAGGGGGAAAAGGGGGGGGGTGTAGGTTTGAGTTAGAATACTACAAACACTCACACGGCCAGTGTAAGTGGACAGTGTAGGGGTGAAGTTGAATAAATTATAAGAAGAATTATAGACAAAGGTGTGGTGCTGTAATAGAAAACATAAGAAAAGGTGGGGTAGGAGGGCTTTGCGGGGGGGGCAGAGAGGTTATGGAGCCGCGAACTCCTAGATCCCCATCACGCGAATACGTATCTCGACTGATCCCCCCGTGCTAAAATCATCCTTTCGAGATAGTCACACTCCTACTGTAATCGAATACAAGCCGACCCTAAATACGATATGTATTCCCTTTCACTGGTTTGAGCTAAGAACTCAAAATGTAAGAAGGATGTTTTTGCGAACTAGATAAAAACCAAAGGACATTTCGGCTTAAGATACAAATGCAAGAGCAGGAAGGCCAAGGAAAGAGGAGAGAGAAAAAGGGAACCAGGAAAGAAGAGGCCTTTTACCAAGAGCACTCAAGAACCTCGCTCCTCTTCTCAACCGGTGTGTGTCTTACATCCCTTCGCCCCCATCTCCACCCCACGTGCCCATACCTCACTCTCCAAGCTCTCTCGACCTCCCATATTCGCCCCCCCCTTCCAATTTTCCTCACTCGCGCCTCCCCATCATTGGCTGCCTCCTTCCTTACTATCCGTCCTACATCTCCTTCACCGTCCACCCAATCTATTTATTGCCCACTACACATGTGTCTTCCTCGCTCACTGCCCCCGCCACCACCGCCTTCTCCCTCTACGCTCACCAGCCTCCCTTATCCGGTACCCCTCGACCACCCAACATCCTAACCCTTACCCTATTCCTCCATTTCCCACCAACTCTTTTAATTTCAACCTGTTTCGTCCCAACCTTTGTTTCACTTCGCTCCCCTTTCCCCACTCTTTACGCATCTTCTCCAGAGACTGCCAATATCCACCCCCCTAACGGGAGATACTACTTTCATTTCTTTTTCGCTCCGCCCACCCAACACATCCGTCCAGTTCCCCCGACCGACGCTTCGACCTCCTGCCCATTACCATAGAAGCTGTCCCCCAACGCCGTATCCAAAATATCCACTCCTTAAGGCTCTTAACAAGGGTCCTAGACCCTCTAGACGAGTAAATAGACTGGCTTAACTCCTTCATATCTCGATGGTTCTTGTGCCCCTTCGTATGACAAATAGTCCCAGTCAGCGACTGCTCCAAGCCTGCGCCGTCAGACAGCACAGGCTCCTGTACCTGTATCCGATACAGGAGCCTGACGAAGCCGTTGTCACAGCGAAATGCGTAGCTCCGTGAACGGAACCAGAGAGGCCACCATAGGAGCCTGTGCTGCCTGCATTTCAGCTGCGTTCCAGCCATTGAACCGAATGGGCGAGGCAGGGACGTAGGGTGTCTCGGACAGCGCAGACTTGGAGCGGTCGCTGACTGGGACTATTGGTCATACGAAGGGGCACAAGAACCAATTGTAGCCCGCCCCTGTGCACTGCAGTGTGGCATAAGGGGCGGGCTACAATTCAGCAGCCTGCCTCTGGGTATTCACCTATACGTACACTTATTTGTGTTCTATATACCTCTAATCCTGTGCTCCCCTATTTTTTCTGTTTTTTGTACCAATTCTCAAGGATCCAGGATTGATCCTAGGTGGGGTTGAGCAGCAGGAGCCTTCAACCCTGGCATGTTCTGAACAGCAGGGAAGCGGTGAAGGTAGTATTAGTTATCCGAAACTCATAACCGACCGTAGATTGCGTCCGAGCAATCTCCGTCTCATTAGGAGCAATGGTACTTAGATTATATTTGTGTATTTTTTCAATATCAGGAATATTTATATCTTTCTCAGTACATATTTACAGAGCAGATCTATTCTAAACCATACATATTTACAGAGCACACCTAGTTTATGACCGTCTATCCTAATCAGCAGTTAGCAGTCAGCGTGTTCCCGTGTCAGCTGTGTTTCCGTGTTAGCAGTCAGATGCGTTCAGCTGCGTTCACGTGGAGCCGCAGAGCCGACTCTGTGTGATTCTACCAGCGGGACTTACGTGATTCCATGCTACACTGCGACTCTGATCTGTACCTGGGCACTTTGTTACGGATACATTGGACCCGTGCTACACTCACACTATCCTCCGGTAGACTGCAGGGTATTGTTAGGTAGTCAGCTGTACCTGCAGCACATCTCAGCATTTAGCTACTGAAGTCTATGGCAGCATTTTACTGAGCCTTTTACCAACAAACGGTTAGCAGGCTCATACTGAGTGGGACACAATGATACTCAGCCAAAGCTACGTGACAGGTCTGTATGGATATGGGACTCTATAGTTTTAGAGTTGGCTCATGTGAATTATTATACCAATATTACACGGACTATTATTGCCTATCGTAGCCCATTTGGATAGATATTCCACGAGTTACTACATTTCCAATGTTTGGGATGGCTAATATAACTACAGTATCTATCATAGACAGCATTGTTTTTTTTTATTCCACCAAGGTTTATTGTACACAGACCTTTATACATCTCTTCATGTAGGTTCGTACATATTGTTACTAGAGGTTATTTATTCCGGCTGGGCAGATATCCAATTGTTTAGGAGAGGTCAATCATTAACCCCTCCTAGATTTAAAGGGATTACTGTGACACTGGAACATCTTTACAATGACCTTATGTGTTTTTCTTTATTACATGGTGTCTGAATATTATCACATTTTCTTTGATATCTTACAGTTTTCAGCTTGTCGCCTTCACTACTGACTTTACTTTAATTGATTAGGAGACGGTTTTTAGATTGATGTATTTTAAGTTATTTTATTATTGTCTTGTCTGTCTATTGCTATATATTTAATACATTTTGTAACATTTTTCACTAACATGGAGTGCCCCGTTATGGAATTTCTGCGAGTTCTGTCTTTGAGGACTTGCTTTTTCTTGTGCCATTCTAAAATACGCCAGAATAAATGTTAAGGCCCATTCACTTCAATGGGCTGCAAAGTATTTCCAGGCCCCGCTTAGTAAATGTCAACCTGTACAAGGAGAACTCAGTTGTGACAGTGGGAAGAAATCATAGAATTGGAAAGGGAAAAAAGTGTATACTAATTACTTAAAGCTGCAGACCAAGCAATATCCTACATGTGTGTTTTTTTTAATAAGTCAGTACTGTACTATGAGAAAATACTTGTAGTATTTAAAAAAAAACAAAAAAAACCTCTGAATGATATTTTTAATGTATAATAATGTAACAAACATTTTTTGTTTCTATAGCAACCATTTACAAAGTCACATGCCCTTCCTCTTCTGAAACAGACCCTGGCACACCCCTTTTTGAGCCTTGCCCCCTATCTAGCACTGCACCAATTGTATCTAGTGACTGCCTGGTCACATAATCTTCCCATAGAACTTTGCATCTTTCGTCCTCTTCTGCTGCACTGACAGCAATTTAGTGAACCCTGAGCCGAATCTTCGACTTAGCTAATTACTTATCATTGTGTGGATTGGGGGGAAAAAATAAAAATGAAATGAAAAACCGGCAGCTTGGACTGCTGCTTTAAACATTACATTTATTTAATATTTCTTTCTTTTAACATGGTCTCTAACATTTGAAAACAGCACATGAAGAAGTGTTCATAGGATAGGCCTCGTTATTGGCGGATGTGCTTGCAACATGATATCCAGTGCAGTTTTGGCCTAGTCTCCAATCTTTTGCTTTCATAAACAATTCCTTACGCTTTTCTTTTTCTTCACCCCATGGGCTTTAAGTCAATTCAGATTAAACTAAAAGTAGAGAAGAATAATAAATATGGTTCCCTGAGGTCTCTGAGGTCTGCCAGGAGATAAATTCTCAAGAAAGGACACTAATTAGGGTCTCTTGTGGTCAGAGTTTCAGTTTATCATGCAGGAAACAGTAATAGATATGTCTCCACGAAGAATAAAAATAGATACCACAGCGAGAACACACAAGCGATTCTTATCGACTATTTGGGTATATTGTTACGAACTGTCACCAAATATGTGACACCCTTGTTTTTCTAGCATGTGTCGGGAAATGGGAGTGTCACCGAGTAAACACAGCAGAAGACAGCGAGCAGTGATAGAGAAGGCCTCGCAGTAGTGGGGTGTGGCTGGCCCTGCTTGGACTAAATGTCCAGGTTGAGGGACTCGGTGAATGAGATTGTTTAAAACATTACATTTTCATCAAAACTTTGTGATATGAAGGAATTAATTTCAGTTTGAAGTGTATGAGGCCCTGTATACTAAGTACGGGTGTTTGCTATACATTGAGCGAAACCAATGAGTGCCCCATCTGTACAACTTCAACATATATTAAAGGAAACTTCCTCATATGTAGCAAAAAATAAATGCATCATTTTTCTGCCCCAGACTTAAAACGTTCATACAACCAATCCGTATGCAAGTGGAAGAGTACAAAACTTTCTGAGTCTCCCTGAGGAGCTATCCCACGTTGATCACTTTTAACAGTCCTGTGAATTGGACAGTATATGATGTATCGGACTATTGTATTGCTACTTCACGATATTCTGGACAGACGCACTGGCAATCAGGTGTGCAAATGATAAATTATCATAGTCACAAACACTTGCATTCAAGTCGAATGGGGCCACTGGTTCACACAATTAAGACAGTGTTGGTAAGAATAAATATCTATACGTTGGTTTGCTGTCATATAAATAGTATAAGGGGGACATACATCTTTTGGTGTTTCATCACTTTGAGAGGCCTTGTGTACGGAATCCATTGATTTTCTTGTGTGCCACCTTTCTGCCACAACTGTTTATTCATTAGGGGGAAATCCTAAATTGCAATCATAAAAATGCACAAGCAAAGAGCATATAAATAATTTACAGTTTTACGGACACTATCGGCTTGTGGAGGTGAGGTGATGTCACACCTGTACACATGATCGTGAGACGATGTCACGCCTATACACATGATCGTGAGACGATGTCGCATCTGTACAAATGATCGTGAGACGATGTCACACCTGTGCAAATGATCGGGAGACGATGTCACACCTGAACAAATGATCGGGAGACGATGTCACACCTGAACAAATGATCGGGAGATGATGTCACACCTGTACAAGTGATCGGGAGATGATGTCACAGCTATACAAGTGATTGGGAGGTGATGTCACACCTGTACAAATGATCGTGACTTTCCCCAAGGGTGATACAATTTTGTTCTGTGAAAACAAAGCATCTTTATTTATCACTAGAGATGTGACAAACTGTCCCAACTACCTGCGCACATTTTTTTTGTTGTTTCTTAAACATTTGATGTTTTGCAAGTTATTTCGCCAAGCTTTAAAAGTTTAAAACAATCACAAAATTAGTCGTTGACGCTGCAGGAATCTGTGAAATTTAACAACACTATTTTTTTCTCCCGGTGGTGGAGGGGAGAGAGAGACCTGTTTAGTAGAGTACCCATTGGCTCGCCTCTCTCTCTCTCTCTCCATTAAATAGTACAAACACCTTTTCACTTTACACTACAAAACACATGTACTGTAGCTACATTTTGCCAATAAATGGACACTAATATGCAGTTTGAACACGTTATATAAAACGGGTAGGGGAATTATATCATAGTGTTACTCTAATATTGTATACAATAAATCAGTATAAAGTGTATATCAGCAGAATATACAATATATATAGATAATCTAATTCTCAAGCAAAAATGCAGTATCCAAGTTCTCTGAAGGTGCACCTTTGCAAGGCAATGGATGCTTTTCAAAATAGATAAACAGTTCTAGTTATTATACAGACAGCTAAGTCTCCTCTTAATCTCTTCAGTTGCACCATCATGGTTGTGTCGATCTGCTGTGCAGTCCCCCTGGTCACTGCACACTGTTTTCTTTCTCTGAATAAGAGTAAACTTAGAAATGATGGAAGTTTCAGGGTGGAGGAAAGGACACTGTTTTACACCTAGGCTTTCAGAATCTTCTCTGCACTATCAGACTCATGATCCAGTGAGACCGGCTCCCTCATTGGTTGGTACTGCGTGGTATAGACATTGCTAAAAGGTTTGTTCTGGTCAGGTAGCCTTGCTGGTCACAAGCAAATGTTTACAAAATAAATCTTGGCATTTACTCTAAAGAAATGTATTCCATGTATTATTTCTGCAGCACTGAAGGTGTGAAATAGAGGCCATTGCATAACAGATTTTAGTTTCTGTCACAGCCGTAGCTATGATTATGCAAGACTGTGTATATTTGTTCAGATACTTGAATGCTTTCGACCATTCTGTTGTATTTGGCTGAGACACTTATAACTGCAGGGGGCAAAATTATAAGTACGAGAAAAAGTCTTCATTAGTCTTAGGTTCCAGTGACACAAAGGATTTAGTGGCCATGTTATAAAAAGGTACTAAAATTATCACGGAGTACAAAAACATATTAAAAAAAAATGTCCACAGGTGCTGCTCTTCATTTCTACAGCCGTCCAATTTGTTTTTTTTCCCAAAAGTCAACATGCAAAAATATAACTATTGAGCGAAACATATCTGATAAAAACGCTTATAACGCTGAGGCTCGGGGTGAGGAGCGGTGGTAACTTCATTGCTCCCAACGGCTTTAATGATAGATCTGCAGTACTCTGCCGATTGGACTTCCAGGACGCTGCCTTCTCTTCCGTGAAGGGACTTCTGATTTCTGCGTCTCACCGGCACTCTGGGAGCTGCCTTTGCGAGTCAACACACCAAATGCTTTTCCTTCCTCTGATTGGCTGGCTCTACAGTCAATTCCTATTGGTTTTGCCAATCAGGTTGGCTTCATTAGGGAAAGCCAACCTGATTGGCGAAATGCGTAGGAGTTGCCATGGTGCATCAGTGAGACATATGTGTTAGTTTGAAGCAATAGAAAGAGTTAAGGCATAAAAAGGTATTAACTCATGTGTCCTATTTTGCCTTTCTCTCCATCAAACAAAAATCTGCCATGGTTTAGGTGCCATAAACTTGTCTAAGTATGAAACATTGTCAAATATAAGAAATGTTATTAACAGGTTGCTCTTGCATTTGATGTGACAAGAAACAGCATATTTTAATGTTCGCTAAGCTATCTGGTTAGCAGATATGCGACAAATATGATCAACAAGTCCCTGGCATGGGTTTATTTGGAAGCATTGTACATGCCGGGCTTCGGGCCCATTATATTCAAGACCATGACTCCATGGAGAACCCAGAAACAACAGTGACAGTCCGGCTTCTCTTACTAGGAGAGGGAAATCCCTCTCCATACTTATGGATCAAGGGGATTAGGTGAGGCCAGGGGAATTACTTAATTGCTACAAGGAAATTGACCAGAACTGGATATATCCTGCTTGGTAATCAGCAGTTACTTAGCGTCAAAGAGCTTTCATTCTGACCTATCAACAAACCATCTTGGAATGCTGAAGAGCTTTGTTTAGAGCATGCTATAGGTCTAATAGCTGTGGTTAAGTTTGTTGTTGGAAGTAATTTGCTCTCCTCACAGTATACTGAATATGCCTCAATAATGTTCACTTAGCAGGTTTTTATTTACTAAGATGATGACAGAAACATGGTAACAAAGAAAAGGACAGTAGATAGGGACCGTTTGAGTCGCTTAGTCAGCTGTACTTATAGATGCGTCTCCTGGGTCATCTATCCTCTCGGAGTATGGCCTCTGTGGACCTTCAGTCCTGTTTATGTTTATCTGTGGTCCGCGTCTCTCACCCACGTCCGCATGATTCTGCCATGTCCCTCTCTTGCGGTATCCCACAGCGTCTGCGTTTCAGCATTGGCGTCTCCCTCATTCTAACTGGAAATGGCCTATGTGAGTATCCGGCACAGACTGCACTATGGAGGTTGCCCTGTTTCTCCTTTTTGTGTATATATGTGTGTGTATATATATACAGTATATATATATATATATATATATATATATATACTAGCTGAGAGACCCGGCGCTGCCCGGGACCAAAACCTCCTGCTCCCTCCTCTCTCCACTCTCCCCGTCCCTCTCCGCCTCCCCCCCGCGCCGCTCCAGTCCTCCCCCCCTGCGCAGCGTCGGCTATTCCCCCCCCAACACAGCTCCGGGCGTGTGCCCCCTACACAGCTCGGGGCGTGTGTGTCCCCCCTGCGCCGCTAGGGTCGCCGTTCCCTCCCCCCCCCTGCACAGCACACAGTAAGACACACAAACACAGTGAGACACACACACACAGTGAGACACACACACACACTGAGACACACGAACACACACACACAGTGAGACACATGCACACACACACACAGTGAGACACACAGTGAGACACACACACTCACAGTGAGACACACACACACAGTGAGACACACACACAGTGAGACACAGACACACACACACACACACACACACACACACACACACACACACACACACACACACACACACACACACACACACACCACAGTTGAGAACACACAACACAGTGAGACACCACAGTGACACACACACAACAGTGACAGACAGTGCAGAGACACACACACGGTGACAGACCACACCACAGTGACAGAGACACCCACACACTGACACCACCCATATTGTGACACACACACATACTGTGACACAACACACACACACACACACTTGACCACAACACACACACACTGTGACACACACACACCACTGTAGACAACACGCCACACATCACCAACTGTGAGACACATGTCCTCGGGCACCAACAACAACTGCAGTGAGGATGCCGCACCCGCCCCTCCCCCCCACCGTGACCCAGCCCCTCGTCCATTCTCCGAGCTCCCACCAGTCCGAAGCGCCTCTCTCCATCCGGGCGCTCCACTCGGTCGGGTCCCGGGCGTGGGGGGGCGGAACTGAAGCGCAGGCACGCCGCGTGCATGGCCGCCCCGGAGCATACGCGAGACCGGCGTCGGAGGACATGAGCGGGAGCAGCCGCAGCGTCGCGCACCGCCAGGCCGCTGGACGGCTCGGAGCAACACATGCACACGCAGTTACAGGGCGGCACCGGGAAGGGAGGGGGGACCGACACAGGGGCAGTGGGGGGGGGGGGGGAGTGATACCCGGGGCAGTGGGGCAAATACCCGGTGGGGGTGATACCCGGGGGCAGGGGGACTCAGCGGGAATGAAAACAGAGGGAGAGGAGAAGAAGAGAGTGGCCGGACGGCAGTGCGAAGAGGAGAGGCCGGTCGAGGCCACAGAAGCAAGCAAGCCAATGAGAGGGGGGGCGGCCACGGACAATCTGATTGGCCAGAGGCTGAGTGACAGACCGGCGCGACCAATCAGTTGCCCATAGGGATAGGCACAATACAACGTTTAAAAAAAACAAAAACTAATATATATATATATATAGTTTATATATGATATATCTTATATATATATACTATCATAGACTATATATATATTTATCATATATAATATAGTATATTATACTACACACACATATATACATATTCACTTTATAATCTTTTATTTCAATTTTAAAAAATGTTACCTTTAGTGCATTGTTTGGGTAATTGCTACTGCAGTGGAATCAGGAGGCCATTTTTTGTCTGGACTCCTGCCTCACTAAGGACTACCTCATAGTCCACCTTTCTTTGTAATAATAATGATGTCAGCAGCAAAATGTGCAAGTAATATTATAATTATGCTTTATATAGATAGCACTGCAAGATTTTTATATAAATGTGGATTAGCACTATAAGTAAAGAAGAATATGGACATGTGTAAAATCCCACGCAATTAAAAATATGAAACAAGGAAAAAACCATCAAACCAGAAGTTTAAAACCATAACAAGAATGGAACACTTCAGACAAGGTGGAAAGCAAGAATTAGGAAAGCATAAGGATATCAGTGCACAGCAAGAAGGTGAGAAAGTAATACTGGGTTCGGTGACAGACATACCTAACTGTTTCCCCAGACTATTGAAATTCTGTACTTAAATGAACAGGTGGCTTTATAATTAAGCCTTGGAGGTAGGAGAGAAGAGACAGAGGTGGTAATTTAGCTATTAGTTCTGCATGTCTGTGTGAACGTAGGACAGCCACACAATGTCTCATACCTCAGTTTTCAATGACCTATACTGTTGCCACTAACATTGAAACTGTAAGTTAGTAACTGCCAGGAAAATGTCACCTATTTATCAACTAGAGTTCTACAGAGAGGGTTGTTTTCTTTGAAAAGGGGAAGGAGGCTTAAAAAACAACATAGTCTTTCACTTTGTTATTGCAAATCTTTAAGGATGAATTCATTACTTGCTCCCCCCTACAAGTATAGCAGTATTAATAATGCGTGATTTCAGGGCTGGCCTAAGCCATTTCCGCGCCTGTACAAACAAATGTTGGTTACCCCGCACCCACTCGCCGCTCCCCTCTTTCTTTCTTATAAATCGTCACTATACCCATGTGTACCACTTTTCTTGTCGTTTTCTTATCTAAAATCTAACTGTTGCTGTATCTTTGTCCCTCTCTCCCCCCCATCCCTTCTCTCTCTTCCAATCTCCTTTTTTTTTTTCTCTCTCTCCATCCATCCCCTCTCTCGTCGCTCCCAAAACCGTGAACCCCCTCCTTTCTCTCCTCTCCCACCTCCTTCTCTCTCACCTCTCCCCATCCCTTCTCTCTCACTCCTCCATCCTTTCTCTCCTTCTTCTCTCTCCCCTCCCTCTCTCTCTCCCCCTCCCTTCTCTTCTTCGCTCCATCCCTTCTCCTCTGCTGTCCCCTCTCCCATCGCCCTTCTTCTCTCTGCTGTCCCATCCCTTCTCTCTCTGCTGTCCCCCCCACTCCCTTCTCCTCTCTCACTCTCCCATCCCTTCCCTTCTCCTCTCCTCTCTCCCATCCCTTTCTCTCTCTCTCCTCTCTCTCCCCCCATCCCTTTCTCTTGTCACCCCTCTCTCTCCTCCGCCTCTCTCTCTCCCTCTCAGCGGAACATCCTCTACGGCATAAAGAGGCACTGTCCATCCCGCCAGGCGTCCCCATTCCTTCTCCCTCTCGCAGCTCCTCGAAAGTAGGAGTCTCTCGTCTCGTCTCAATCTCCGGAGCTCTGGGTATCCTCTCCTCGTCTCTCCTCAGCCAAGTCATCTCCTCTCGCTCTCGGAATCTCGCCGGTTCTCTCCCTTGCTCTCTCTCTCTGAAGGGCTCCATCTCCTCTCTCTCTCACGGTCTCTCCCTCGATCTCTTCGTCTCTCGTCTCATCTCTCTCTCTCTCATCTTCTCTCCGGGCGTTCCCGTCGGTCTCTAATATCAACTCCTCTCTCTCTCTCTCGGCGTCTCAGTCTCATCCGCTCTGCTCATCTCCAAATCCTCCTCTCTTCTCTGCTCTCTCGTGCCGCTCCCCTTCTCTCTGCTCTCCCGTGGTGGGAAATCTCCTCCCTTCGCTCGTTTCTTCCCCTCCCTTCATCATCCCCCTTCCTTTCTCTCTTCCCCTTCCCTTTCTCCTGGTCTTCGCTCTTCTCTCCTCTCCCCATACCTTCTCTCTCTCTCCCATCTCTCCCTGTCTCCCTTTCTCTTTAATACCTTCTCTAGCTCTCTCTCCATCCCTTCTCTTTCTCTCTTTTCCCCCCCTTTCTCTCTTTCTCTGTCTGCCACATTCACTCTCTCCCCCCCAGTCCCCTCTCTCTCTCTCTCTCTTTCTCCCCCCAGTCCCCTATCCTCCTCTCTCTTTCTCCCCCCCAGTCACCCGTGCTCTCTCTCTCACCCCTCTCTCCCGCTCCCCCCCGCCCTCTGAATGTATCTCTCTCCGGGGCGGGCGTGGCGTGGGGGCTCTTCTCTCTCGTCGGCTGCAACCCCGAGGTCTCCATTGACACCTCTCCCGCTCTACGCCGCCGTCGCCTCTCGCCCTCAGGCACCCGATAGTTCCAGCACGCATGGCAACGCACTGGGTTGGTCGCAACAGGATGGCCGGGGGTCCATGGTTTGAATTGCCCGAAGACTGGATTGAGATGGGTTGGCTCGGCCGCCTGAAAGCTGATGGCTCTCGAAAAATAGACGATAAGAGCTCGGAGACCAAGAAGTCCAAGGTACGGGGGTGGGGGACCCCGGTAATGGTGTGCAATAGAAAAGCTGAAGGTGGTGGGTGAACATATAGGGAAATGCACTGCGCAGGTAGGTGATCGTCTCTGGGTTCATTCTCGTCTCTCCGCGCCGCATTCGTGTCCATCGTCGTTCTTCATCATCTGTCTCTCTCTGGATCATCATCGTCTCTGCGTAGGTAGCGGTCATCTTCGAGTACTTGTCCCTCTGTATGCGGTAATGGGGGTTTCATGTCTCTCCCCATGTCCCGGCCGCGGATTTTCGCCCTCTCGATGCTCCTCTCCGGTCTCGTCTCGTCTACCATTGGTTCCTCTCTCTCTTCTCCTCTCCCCCCCTCTCCCTCTCCCTCCCCCTCTTGCCAACCCCCTCTCCTCAATCGCTCCTCTCTCTCTCTCTCTCCCTCCCCCTTCTCTCTCATTCTTGCTCTCTTCCCCACCACACACACACAATACTCCCCTACCCCACATTTCAAGTACCCCCTGCCCCACAATACAAATACCCCATGCACCCCAATACACACACAATACCCCCTGCCCCACAATAACCCCCTTCCCCACAATACACATACACACATTAGCCCCACATAAGCCTCTATCCCCCACAATAGCACCCCCGCACAATAGCCTCCCACCTGCCCCCTCCACCAGAATAGCCCCACACTTTATCTTGGGGAAGACTCCGGTGAGCTCTGGAAGTTTATTTATTTATTTAGAAAAATGTTTTACCAGGAAGTAATACATTGAGAGTTACCTCTCGTTTTCAAGTATGTCCTGGGCACAGAGTTATTGTCAGGTCGAGCTCACCACAAGCGAGACGGGACCACGGTGCTGAGGTGGGAAAGGATATAACGCCACCCACAGCCATGAGGGCACGTCTTGAGAGTAGAATGGTCTGGGCGTCTGAGTCGGGGCAGGAGAGGTACGGATGGTAGTGGGTGCTGTTAGCCAAGTCCGGGGTTAGAGAGAGAGACGTAATTGTTTTACCGTTTGCCGAGTTCGGGGTGCCAGAGGTGCGGAGAGTCGTATTGCCGTATGCCAAGTTCGGGATGCCAGAGGTACGGAGAGTCGAAGAGGAAGCCGATTCGGTACACGAGGAAGACTGCAAGACAAGACAGGACTAGGGAGGCAGAGAGTAATGAGAACAACTGGTTCTATGCTCAGCCGACGAGTTAGTGACACCGCAGGGTATATATAGGTGCGAGGGTCCAATGGCAGGGTTGCAAGGTGGGGGTGTGACCGGGCATGCCCACAGGGCCAACACCAGAAGAGGGACACCGGCGTGCGCGCGCACACCCACGTGGAGCTGCGATCGGCGTCCTGGAGGGAGGCTGCCTGCGTGCCGCGGGAAGACCCGGCCGAGCTGCAGGTGAGTGGGGAGCACGCCGAGGGCGGCGTGACTCCCCGGTTGTCACAGTACCCCCGCTCCCCCTTCAGGGGCGACCTCCGGGTGTCCATGGCACGGTTTGGAAGGATTCCTACGATGGAATGCTTGGACAAGTCGAGGAGCGTGGAGATCTCGGTGGGGAACCCATGAGCGTTCCTCAGGTCCGAACCCCCTCCAGTGGACCAGGTATTGTACTCCTCCTCTGGAGATCCTTGAATCCAGGATAGACTGGACCTCATACTCCTGTTGCTCTTGGATCAGAAGGGGGAGTGGAGGAGAAGTGGTCTTGGAGAAACGAGGATTCTGAAATGCAGGTTTTAGCAAGGATACATGAAAAACCGGAGGAATCCTCATTGAGGGTGGAAGACGCAGGTGATATGCCACCGAATTGATCTTCCTAAGCATGGGAAAGGGACCGAGAAACTTGGGTGCCAGCTTCATAGTGGGGACTCTTAGACGAATATTCCTGGATGATAGCCACACCCTGTCTCCCGGAGAGAATTCCGGGACCAAGCATCGATGGCTATCTGCCTGGAGTTTCTGTCTTCCAGTAGCCACTCTTAGGTTCTCCTGAAACTTCCTCCATAAGTCTTTCAGCCGGGTGATACGTTTTTCAACCGCTGGTACCCCAGAGGATAGGGGGGAGGAGGGTAAACGGGATGGGTGAAACCCGAAATTTACAAAAAACGGAGATTCTTGAGTGGAGTCATTACGTAGGGAGTTGAGGGCAAACTCGGCCCAAAATAGCAGATCCACCCAATCGTCCTGTGTATCGGTTATGAAGCAACGAAGATACTGTTCCAGGTTTTGATTTGCTCTCTCCATCTGCCCATTAGTCTGTGGGTTGTATCCTGAGGAGAATTGTAATGAAATACCCATTTTTAGAGAAAAGGCTCGCCAAAATTTTGAAAGGAATTGGGACCCCCTGTCCGAGACGATGGTCGATGGCACTCCATGGAGACGAAAGATTTCCTGGATGAAAACATCCGCGAGCCTAGGGGAATTCGGAAAACCTCTCAAGGGGACAAGGTGAGTCTGCTTGGAAAAAAGTGATCAATGAAAAGCAAGGGATAGTAATAACCTGGGCAAGTTGGGAAGATCCACGATAACAATATCCATAGATCATCATGGTTCCAAGGCGATCTGGGATGGGGTATATGGAAGAAGAAGGCCTGATGGTTTGACCCGGGGTGGGTACTTTGTTGCGAGCCACATGGTTCCACACACCCTTAACACTCCTCCACATCTTTAGACATCCATGTCCACCAGAAGACTCGTTGGATGAGGTCGTTGTTTTCCATATCCCGGGGTCGCCTGCCGACTTAGAGGAATGGCCGCACATCGAGGACTTCTCTGTTCGGAGCGGTGTGATTTGCGATGGGTTGTAGAGCCTTCCCTTGGGACCTTGAGCCCCAAGGAGCCTGTGATTGCTGAGGATCGGATCTTGTCCATGATGTTGAAGGATACGATAAACTTGGAAGGAATTATATCCCTCCCTAGGCCCGCTCTTCAGACCTATCCTCTGCAATGAAACACTGCGGTGACAGAGCATTGCCTTCAGGTTTTTGGAGCGCTGGGACGAAGGAGATGAGTGAAGTAATTGAAACGGGAGAAGAATAAGCCCCAGCGGGCTCTCGGGCGCTTAATCGACTTTGCCCCTGAATCTGAAGGGCACACAAGAACAAAAAAATGGAGAAAATTTTTTCTCAGTTCCTTGAGCAACAACTCCAGCTAGCAGAGAAGAAACAAGCTGATCAACAGGCCCAGAAAATACAATGGCAGGCCAAGCAAGATGAGCGACGGCCCCAGCAAGATGGAAGAACAGGCCCGGGGAAGAAAGCTACTCCAACTGCTAGTTGAGGCCCAGACCCAGGCAACCAGCTATTCCATAATATGAAGATGCTGCATAAAATGAAGCCAACCAAAGAACCAAGAGGCATTTCTCCTCACTTTAGAAAGGGTAGCCACGGCAACGGCTGGACAGTTGATCGCGGTGGTAACGAGCTCTGGCTCCGTCCTCATAGGGGAAGCTCAGGAGCCTACCAGGCTTTCAGCAGACGAGGCCATGGACTATCAGAAACTAAAGGCGTGCTATTCTGGATCGCTAGGCCTCAATCCAGAGACCTTACCGACAGCGGTTTCCGGACAGTCAAATATGCAAACAAAGACAGACCCCGGGTCGGAGCCCACCGCTTAGTAGACTAGTACCAGGTGGATACAAACGGAGAAGCATCCCAGGAAGGATCCTTGAACAGTTTGTGCTCGAGCAGTTCATACAGGTACTGCCCCCCCTCCCGCTCCTGGTAAAAGACATGCTGCATTTTCCCTGATCAGCGGTCCGCTTGGTGGAAAACTTCCTGGTGACGACACACCAACAGGATAGCTGGGAATGGTCCGTGCAAAACCCCGTTGCTTCGGTGTGATGCTAGAGGCAGGAGAGCAGACACGAGGGGTCTACAACCCGCCAGCTCGGGAGATCCAGTCAAACCCGATGGAAGACCTTTCCAATCTCGGAGGGTGTTCCTGGTACAAACTCCCGCAGAGACGCCCACATCCTGGGTCCGAGGTCACTGGATCATCAAGGAGAGGCCGCCCCACCCACAGTATTCCCCGAGAACCTGGACTCCTGTCACCCACCCGGTGGGAGGAACCCCACCAACCAGAAGGAGGACCCCATCCAACAGCGGAGAGGTCCAACACCGAGAGCCAGTCGAGAGCTTCCGCGGGCACGACCCGAGTTTGCGGGACTATGAGATGAGGAGATGGACTGTTAATGGCCAGAACCACTGCCACAGCTTGTCTCCCGAGGGGACAAAATCCGTGGTTAGTCCCAGCATCCTCTGGAGAGGTAACCCCACCAACCAAAGGGAGGACCCCATCAAATCGGAGAGGTCCAAACACCGAGCCCGCTGAGAGCTTCCGGCGGACGACCCGACGTTTGCGGACTCAGGAGAGAGGAGATGGACGTTCTTATGGCAGAACACACTGCCACCAGCTTGTCTCCGAAGGACCACAATCCGTGTTTGTTAGTCCCAGCATTTCTGGAGGGGAAAAAGGTAAACGCCATGTGGACTCGGGCCTCTGGAAAAACCCGATTCCTTAGAGGCTAATTCAAAGCAATAGACTATTTATGACTCTCCTTGGAATATCGAGTGTATCCATGGGATGCAAAGAGATCCGACGGCGAACGTTCTACTACGTATCCAGGATAAAGAGGCAAGCCTACTAGGGGAGGGCCCCTCTGGCTACCTGCTCCTGTTCTACTTGGCGAGACTGGCCCTACCTCGAAACATTGTTGGCCCCTACTCTACAGAGCCTACTTCTCTGGTACCCGCGAGAAGCCGGAGACTTGGTCCCTTTTCCCAGAGATTTTCCCCTATAGACACATGTCCCAAAGACACGGAAACAGAGACGTGCGGCAAAAAGAGGACTGGTAAGAAGGCTGGGACTTTGGTAACATTAGTCCAGCCCAAAGGATGCCAGGTCATGGCCGGGATGACCCAGGGTGGGGAACAGATAGATACGGGAGTGTTGCCAGCTGGATCTTCCTGACTTCCGTCAGAGGCAGAGGGAGGACCACTCTGGCTAGACAATATGAGAAGGTGGGTACAGGTCAACAACAAGATAATAGATGAACAAGGTGTAAAAGTGTATCACATTTTTGAACTGTTGAATGACATACTATATCGTGTTGAATAAGGTTACACAAACAGGGAGGTCATTAGACAGAGTAGTCTATAAGGGTTGATTAAAACAGTGTTCACCCTAGCCAACTCTCCATGGGGTGGTCATTTGGGCAGAGATAAGACCACGGACCGCATCTCGTCCCGGTTTTTACTGGCAGGCGTACATCGGTGACATCATGAAATATGTGAGACATGTCCTGAATGCCAGTTAACTAGTCAAAAAAGGACAGAAGCCGGGCTCCCTTGGTTCTCTGCCTTGGTAGCCGTCCATTCGAAGAATTGGGGTAGATCTGGTCGGAATTTAGAACCCTCTTGCGAAGGGGACATAAATTTATACTCTTGTGATTATTGCCACCAGATATCCTGAGGCCTTCCCTCTGAGATCAGCCACTGCTAAACAGGTTGCTCACAGGCTGTTAGAACTGTTTTCAAGGGTAGGACTTCCCCAAGTAATGTTAACTGACCAGGGAACAAATTTCATGGCAAAGTTAATGCAGGATGTCCTGAAGTTATTGGAGGTAATATCCGTCCGGACCTCGGTCTACCATCCTCAGACTGATGGATTGGTAGAGAGGTTTAACCGTACTTTAAAGTCTATGCTTAGGAAGTTTGTGGACACTGAAAAGCGAGCTTGGGATGAACTTCTCCCTTTCCTGTTGTTTGCGGTACGAGAAGTTCCCCAATCATCCACAGGCTTCTCCCCGTTTGAGCTCCTATATGGACGCCAACCTCTGGGTATTCTCGACCTACTGAAGGAATCCTGGGAGGAGGAGCCCTCCCCCTCCAAGAATACCCTTCAGTATGTCATAGACCTTAGAAACCGCCTAGACATGATAGATCGATTTGCGAAGGAAAACCTCAAATCTGCTCAAGAACGTCAAGAGAGGCAGTACAACCAAAATGCGCGCTTGAGGGTCTTCCAACCTGGGGACCAAGTGATGCTACTACTACCGACATCAGAGAGTAAACTCCTTGCGAAGTGGCAGGGTCCTTTCCAAGTTCTCCGCCACACCGGGGAGGTGAACTATGAGATCTCTCAACCAGGGTCCAGGAAGGGTAAACAAATCTACCACGTGAACCTCCTGAAACCCTGGAAAACGATGAGATCGCTGTTTATTCACCCTCAGGAAGGAGAGACGGATTTGGGTCCAAAGCTTCCAAAGGGTAGTACGTACACTGATCATCAGGTTCCCATGGGAGAGCAGTTAACAACGGAACAAAAGTCAGACCTACTTGATGTATGTGACCAGTTCTCAGATGTTTTTTCTGAGCTGCCAGGGCAGACTGATTTAGTGTCCCATAGGATTGAGACAGAATCTACCGTCCCGTCCCTATAGATTGCCAGAGGGCCGAAAAGACCTGGTAGAGAGGGAGATAATAGACATGTTGGAATTGGGCGTGATCGAGGAGTCCCACAGCGAATGGTGTAGCCCTATCGTGTTGGTCCCTAAACCAGATGGGAAGGTGAGGTTTTGCGTAGATCTGCGAAAGGTAAATGCTATATCCAGATTTGATGCATATCCAATGCCTAGGGTGGATGAATTGCTTGATTCGCTTGGTAAAGCAGAGTATATCTCCACCCTAGATCTCATGAAAGGATATTGGCAGATACCTCTAGTGGAAGAATCCAAATGCAAAACTGCCTTCGCCACCCCTCTCGGTTTATACCAATTCGTCACTATGCAATTTGGTTGCATGGGGCTCCAGCCACGTTCCAAAGGTTAATGGATAAGGTACTACGACCCCATATTGCATATGCCGTGGCCTACTTGGATGACATTGTCATCTATAGCAGACACTGGCAGTCTCATATAAAAAGGTTAAGGGCAGTCCTAACATCCTTAAGAGAAGCAGGGCTCACTGCAAATCCAAAAAAATGTGCCCTGGGTAAATCCACTACAAAGTACTTGGGCTATGCCGTTGGGGGAGGGATAGTAAGGCCACTAGCTAGCAAGGTAGCCGCCATAAAGGAAGTCCCCACCCCACAGACAAAGACACAGGTCCGCTCCCTTTTGGGGTTAGCAGGGTATTACCGGCAGTTTATCCCCAATTTTTCGGAAATTTCTGCACCCCTAACAGATCTGACAAAAAAGAGTGCCCCAACCCAAGTTAAATGGTCTTGGGAGTGCCAAGACGCCTTTGACATGCTAAAAAAGTGCCTGTCAGAGGGCCCCGCTCTTCGGAGCCCAGATTTTAAAGAGCCCTTCATCATCCACACGGATGCCTCAGAGGTAGGACTGGGAGCAGTGCTGTCTCAGCAATTTGATGGTGTTGAACACCCCATACTGTTCATCAGCCGGAAGCTGTTCCCAAGGGAAGTGAGGTATTCCGTTATTGAGAAGGAGTGCCTCGCTGTAAAATGGGCAATTGAGGCCTTGAGACATTATGTCGCCGGAGTACACTTCACCCTGGTCACTGACCATGAGCCCTTGAAGTGGTTAAACACCATGAAGGACACAAATCCAAGGTTGACCAGGTGGTATATTGCCCTCCAACCCTTCTCGTTTGATATTCAGCATAGACCTGGAAAGGACCACGGAAATGCTGCTTTTTTGTCAAGGGAAGGAGTGGAGGGTCGGGCTTCAGCCGTGTGGGACACTAGCCACACACAAACAGGGGAGGTATGTGACAGAGTGAAGTCAACTCCTATCAGTTATGCCTGGGAGACATATGTCTGAGTGCTTCATCCAGCACTCATAAGGATTAACTCAGGTGGAACTTGGGTAGTCAGGAAGTAAGCTGACACCTGAGAGCCAGAAAGGTAGAAAAGGATCTTGTTACCAGCAGTAGCTGGCTCCCTCAGACAAGAGCACATGGATAGATGTGCTGCTAGCCAGAAGGATACAACACACTACTTACTGCAGCCAAAGTAAGATTTGTTTCATTTGTTTTCATGACTGCTTAAAAGACTCTGAAGGTTTGGTTATGGTTTAGCCAGCCAGCCTGCTAGATAGGTCTGCTGTGTTAGTCAGTTTTTCTCCCATCGTGGAGCAGGATTTATTTTGTTAAAGGGACAGTGTACCCGCTTGTTATGTTACTGTGGAGAAATAAAGCCATTGAACATTTTTCATTATCCTGAAACTACACATGTGGACTGTTCCCTGACCTCGGCTACAGGCCGTCCTGCCACGGGGGTTTCCATGCCTTCTAAGAGGTGTCTCCATTCCTCTAATGCCAACTTGATTGCCAAGATTTCCCGGTTTCCGACATCATAATTCCGTTCTGCGGAAGAAAATTTCTTAGAAAAGAAGGCACATGGGTGTAATCTGGCTAAGGGGGAAGTCCTTTGGGACAAAATGACGGGAGCCCCGACGTCAGAGGCATCCACTTCCAGGGTAAATGGGAGATTAGGATCTGGATGGGTGAGGATCGGGGCAGACACGAAAGCCTTCTTGAGAAGATTAAATGCTTGAATGGCGGTTCTGGGCCACGATGAGGGATCTGCACCTTTTTTGGTTAGAGCAGTGATGCGAGATACCGTGGTGGAAAAATTGTGAATGAAGCGACGGAAGTAGTTTGCGAAACCTAGAAAGCGTTGCACGGCTTTAAGGGTGGTCGGACGGGGCCAGTCCAGAATGGCCTTTAGTTTTGCTGGATCCATAGTGAACCCGGAGTCAGAGATAATGTATCCCAGGAACGCCACGGACGTCAGATGGAATTGGCATTTCTCCAATTTCGCAATGAGATGGTTCTCCCGGAGGCGTAACAGCACCTGCTGAATGTGTTTAATGTGCTCTTGGACGGACATAGAAAAGATTAGGATGTCGTCTAAGTAAACGATGAGAGATTTGTTAAGAATGTCCCAAAAAATTTCATTGACAAAGTCCAAACGGCATGACCAGGTATTCATAATGGCCGTCATGGGTGTTAAACGCAGTCTTCCACTCATCCCCCTCGCGTATCCTTACCAAATTGTAAGCGCCCCTTAAGTCCAATTTAGAAAAAATGGTGGCTCCTTGAAGGCGGTCAAAGAGCTCCGAAATCAAAGGCAGCGGGTAGCGATTTTTGCGCGTGATCTTATTCAAACCCCGATAATCGATGCATGGGCGAAGAGACCTGTCCTTCTTCTTTACAAAAATGAAGCCCGCTCCGACTGGGGAAGAAAATTTTCTGATGAAACCCCTCTCCAAATTCTCCGTAATGTAGCTGTTCATGGCTTTAGTCTCTGGAAGAGAAAGTGGATAAGTTCGCCCCCTGTGAACGGCTGCCCCGGGCAGTAGGTCGATAGGACAGTCAAAAGGTCGGTGCGGGGGTAGAACCTCGGATCGAGCCTTGTCGAAAACATCACGGAATTCCAAGTATACTACGGGCAAGGAGCTGACCTCCTTTGGCATGGTACGCAAACCTCCTACCTTCTTGGGCAGCCTGGTACAGGTCTTGGCACATTGAGCACCCCACTGGATAGGTTCCCGGTTGGTCCAGTCGAGGTGAGGGTTATGGAGTTGGAGCCAAGGAAGACCCAAGATAAGCTCGACTGAAGGAGTGTGAATGACATCGAGAGTAATGGTCTCCGTATGAACCCCGACGAACTGTAGTTGAAGAGGCACCGTCTGCAGCGTGATGAAGGCCGGTTGTAGTGGTCGACCATCAATGGCCTCCAGGCCCACTGGAATCCTTTTTCAGGTAAGTGGAATTTTGTTCCGTTCTGCTAAGGCTTGATCAATGAAATTGCCTGCGGAGCCCGAGTCCACGAATGCCAGTGCTTGAGTATGAAACCCCTCTCCAGACAGCGTCACTGGCAGCAGGATCCTGGTGGGATGGACATCCTTGATGATGGGGGAGACAGGCAGTGTTCCCAACGAGACTCCCCGGAATCTCATTGGGATTTGGCGTTTCCCGACTTGTGGGGACACTGGAGAACCAAGTGACCGGAATTGCCGCAGTACATACAGAGACCTGCACTGCGCCTGCGTTGCTTTTCGGCAGAGGGCAGCTTATTCCCTCCCAATTACATTGGGTCCGGGGCGTCCAAAGATAGAGGTGCTGGGAAAACGAACGATGGGACAGGAGACCTTGAAAGCCGTTGACGGTGACGAGAACGCTCAGTCTTCCGCTCCAGCAGACGCTGGTCCACCCGTATGCATAGGGCAATCAAATTGTCTAGGTCAAAGCTCATCCTATAGAGGCTCCGACAGGCCCTGCCAAAACGCCGAAGATAGTGCTTCATTGTTCCACCCTGTCTCGGCTGCAATGGTGCGGAACTCCACAGCGTACCGGGCGACAGGACGATCTGCCTGGGTTATGTGGAAGAGAGAGGAAGCTGCCGTTAACTGCCATCCAGGTGTGTCAAAGACCCTTCGGAACTCACGGGCGAAGAGGACGATGTCCTGGGTGATGGGAGACTGTTGTTCCCAAATGGAAGAGGCCCAGGCCAGCGCCTCGTCGGAGAGAAGAGCCACGATATAGGCGACCTTAGAGGTTGAGGAGACAAAACGAAAGGATGAGAGTTGAAATTGAATAAAACATTGATTAAGGAAGCCCCTACATCCTTGGGGGTCCCTGGCATAGTGGTTGGGGGTCGGAATTTGGGGTTCCATAGCAGACGGAGGAGATGTAAAGACCGTTGCGGAGGACATAGAGGCCGCTGGTGAAGGTCCCAGACTGGAAGCTCGGGCTTGAACGGTAAGAGAGTGGAGGCTCTGCTGAAGCAATACCATCCGCCTATCATTTTGTTCCAGATAAGTCTCCAGCCTGGCAAAGAGATTAGTGTGGGAAGTCAAAGTATGCTCCACCTCAGCGGGGTCCAAGTTTGTTGGGCTGAGCATAATGTCAGGTCGAGCACACCACAAACGAGATGGGACCACGGTGCTGAGGTGGGAAAGGATATAACGCCACCCACAGCCACGAGGGCACGTCTTGAGAGTAGAATGGTCTGGGTGTCCGAGTCGGGGCAGGAGAGGTACGGATGGTAGTGGGTGCTGTTAGCCAAGTCCGGGGTTAGAGAGAGAGATGTAATTGTTTTACCGTTTGCCAAGTTCGGGGTGCCAGAGGTGCCGAGAGTCGTATTGCCGTATGCCAAGTTCGGGACGCCAGAGGTGCGGAGAGTTGTATTGCTGTATGCCAAGTTCGGGATGCCAGAGGTACGGAGAGTCGAAGAGGAAGCTGGTTCGGTACACGAGGAAGACTGCAAGACAAGGCAGGACAGGACTAGGGAGGCAGAGAGTAATGAGAACAACTGGTTCTATGCTCAGCCGACGAGTTAGTGACACCGCAGGGTATATATAGGCGAGAGGGTCCAATGGCAGGGCAGCAAGGTCGGGGTGTGTGGGAAGGCCAGGCTGTGACAGGGATATGTCCAGAAGGGCTCCCGGGGGAGGAGCTATAGAGCCCAGTAGTAAGGCTGCATTTGATTGTAGCAACAGTTTGGGTTCTTGTGCCTTTAAGAGGCTGGTGCGCCCCCGTGTGGCCGCGCCTCCGCGTGGCTGCGCTTGCGGCCGTGTGACCGGGCATGCCCGCAGGGCCGACACCAGAAGAGGAGCACCGGTGCGCGCGCGCCCACGTGGAGCTGCGATCGGCGTCCTGGAGGGAGGCTGCCTGTGTGCCGCGTGAAGACCCGGCGGAGCTGCAGGTGAGTGGGGAGCACGCCGAGGGCGGCGTGGCTCCCCGGTTGTCACAGTTATAAAAAATACATGGTAACATTAAAAGAACAGAGGTTATACAGTGAATTCACAGACATTTCATGGACAGATACAGTTGGGAAATTGGGTACAGGGGATAAAGGGCTTGTGAGTTTCAGATTGAAATAGAGCAGAGGAGCAGCCACGCACTCGCAGGGGAGGAGGAGGGCCACACCAGTGACGGAGGAGGAGGCATGCATCAGCGGGGGGGGAGGAGGCATGCATCAGCGGGGGAGGAGGAGGCACGCTCCAGCGGGGGAGGAAGTCGAGCACATCAGTGGGGGAGAAGGAGGCGCACACCAGCGGGGGAGGAAGTCGAGCACACCAGTTGGGGAGAACGAGGCGCACACCAGTGGGGGAAGAGGCACACACCAGTGGTGGAGGAGGAGGCGCACACCAGTGGGGGGAGGAGGCGGCACACACTAGCGGGGGAGGAGACGGTAGCAGCTTCCAGCACTTGCCGTGCCCCCGTAGTTAGTCTGACAGCCCTGGGGTAGATCGATAGGCGCGGCCCTTCAGAGCGCACAATTGCTTGGCATCCTAAACAACTGCGCCTATTGGTCACCCTAAAGCCGTGTCTGCGCTGTGATTGATCACATTTTTTAAAAGTCCTTGTGGGTTGACTAAATAAAAAGGAAAACTAATCAGTATGTGTATGTGATACTCCTTCTGATACCCGGGTTTTAAATAAGGATACAAATAAATGATCACAAACCTTTAATAGCACAATATTTTATACAATGGGAACGAGCGGTGTTAGTAATGGCCAATAGAAACAAGTTTTTATGTAAGTACATACAAAAGGTATTTTATTTAATATATAGCGCCGATCATGTACGCAACCGTACGAGACATAATGCAGGGAAATAAAATATACCGTACTACAGGGATACGTGTAATAAATATTAAAGTGAACATTGCACAGTATTCTAATTAAATAAAGATAGAAATTCTCCACAAAACACTATTTGGATTTCTTTTGGATTACAAAAAAACCCCCCTTTTTTCTGTCCCTGTTTGTGCTGTAACTCTTCTTCAACCATTATTCTATCTTAAATTACATGTATCGCTTAATCATTAATATCTGTATAATGCTTCTCATGACCAATTCAGCAATTTTTTATTATCCCGTTAGAACTTTAAATTATTGTCTTCTTTTTAATTTTTGCTACTTTTTCTCTGATGTATTATGAATATTATTACATTGTTGCATCACTCTGTTGAAATAAAGAATACATTATGTATGTGGTCAAAAATCTATTAATTTAACAGCATATCTTTCTGGGTGGTAAGGTATAGAAATAAAAGAATATATGCACTGCAGACCGCATGAAATAGAGTATTGGAGGACTGCTCCTTTAAGGGGTAACTGTCCTTTTTACTATAGAGTAACATGGGTGAACATGGTTTGCATCCAAGTGTAAACCAACCGTGACCTTGGGTCACTTTCTCATGCAATATAGAGTAAGTTAAAGCTTGCTAAATGCACTAACTACACTAAATTCCTACTGCAATGTTGTGGGCAAGTGTCGCAACAACATAATTTGTGACGTGAGAAGTGCTTTGTTTGATACGTCAGGTTGTACATGTCCCCATTGCAGAGGAATGCTGTGTTTTCCTGACATAGCCTGAGGGGCACATTCGGCTTTTTCTGTGGCAGCCACATGTACACCCAGTGTCTTTGTTATTGTATACCCAAGCAACAATGTCCAGAGATGTCAAGGTAAACAGAATGCAGAAGTGATCAGTAAAAGAATCTGGACTAAAACGCTCCGCTGAAAAAGCAACAAGGGTTATCATCAAAATGTTACTTTGTATTGTCTAATGAGTCCTCGGGACCTCAAGATTAACTAGTCCAGTTTTAGCGTTAAAATCAATACAAACATATTGGTCCATATTTAGGCCTCGGTCAGGGTGGCGCTGAGCGGGCGCGCTCATGCTGGCCGCTCAAACACATTGAGGCAATGTGTGCGGCCAGCGTGAGCGAGCGCCTGCGCATGCTCGGCGGTTAGATGCTTGCAGTGCAAGCAAATTTGATTTTGCCTCTCGCAAGCGCGTCACGTGAGCGGTTCACCCAGTGAGGGCGAACCAGCTCCGTGACATCTTGGCCGCGCCCCCAGAGTAGCGCACACCTAGCCGGCCACGAATCGCCCGGCCGAGCAGGGCGCAGCACACAAGCGCCAGCACGCCCGCCTCTTGTCTGGCTGCAGCCTTAGGCCCCTAATATAGTGCGCGCACGGCAGTTATGCTGTAGTTGGCTGTGGTTATCCAGCCATTGTATGCTAGGCCCGCGTGCGCGCACAGCAGTGAGCGTGGAGCCGGGCGATAGCGGGGAAGACTCAAAAAGTAAGTATCCGTGCCGCTGTAATGTATGTATGTACGTGTGTGCATGTATGTATGTGTGTGTGTACAATGTTAATAAATATTTTATTCTTATTACCAACATGTCTTTTTTTTTTTAATGTTAAAAATCTATAATAAATTACACACACACACACCTGTCGCTCCCAGCAGCACGGACCACCAGACACACAAAAAGTGTGCGTCATAGAACAAGCCTTACTGAGCAGTGCTATTTCATAATACTTCCCTGAGCTGAAAGACACCTTACGGCCCATCCAAATGAATGGGCAAAAAGATTTCATGACTATTTCTTAATATTTATATTGCGGTTGCTATTTTTAAATATGGCACTGCTTTTTGCACTACAGTTTTGCCAATTTTGCAGAGTGTTTAGCAAGCAGATTGTGGGGGTGGGGGGAGTGGGGGATGCAATACTAATACAAAAAGCACAGAGTTTAAAAAAAATCCCACCTGGGCAACATTTAGGTGGCAAAGAGGTAAAAGCCCACAGGTATATGTCATTATGGAATGTTTACAATTTTGGCTCTCGGTGGTTGAGGTGGATTTTCGACAGTATTGGTGTGGTGAGACTTTGTGAATACAGGTAAAGTTTAGATCACTTAGGGCTTTTAAGGTGTTGGCTGCTAAACAAACACTTGAACCTATTCTTAACATACAGTTACAGTATATGAATTGTATTAGTTTTATTTACTGTAGCATCAAGTGTTTTACAGAGATACAGAGGCATAATGTGGGGTGAAAAATACAAGAATGGATTTGTGCATCATACTGTACTTAAACGTAAACATTGGAAGTAAGAACAGCCAGCAACCAAAAAGCTTCAAATTAAAGTGTTATCGAGGTTCTATGTCTAAACACAATCTTCTGTAATTCCACATTTCCTTCAGCTCACTGTAATTTTTTTATGAATCTCCTTCTCTTTCTTCCCTTCTATAACTGGAATTCACGTAATAATAGACGTATTTAGAGAGAGGTTAGAAACACAAGAATACAGCATAACGTAAGCTTTCTTTCTCAAAGGAGCAAGTTATCAGTTGCTCTGCATGCGAGGTTCCCAGAGAAAGAAAGGTCCCTGTAACAGAAGGCAAGCCAAGAAATATAGGGCATTTCTGTGCCTGCACTGTTTATTTTATTTGGGTATCTCAGACCACTCAAGCATAGTGATTGTAAATGGCACAAAGATGCTATTTACTGGTCTCCAAGCCTTATCGTTGTGATATACACTTGGGTATTTCTTGTCATGGAACTAAGCCAAACTCCCCAAAAGTGCATCATATGTTTACTGATTGTGCCTACACGGAAAGTAAGAAACCTGTTAATTGAGCTTCATACATTAGAGCAGGAGAGGGCAACTCTAGTCCGCAATGGCCACTAACAGGTCAGGTTTTCAGGATATCCCTGCCTCAGCACAGGTGACTGCACCACCTGTGCTGAAACAGGGATATCCTGAATACCTGACCTGTTGCTGGCCCTTGAGAACTGGAGTTGCCCTCCCCTGTATTAGACAGAGATGTGTGAGGCAATAAATGATATTCCCATTTTAGCTTTAGTTGGATAGTTTTCATACAGTTTGATGCAACCGTTTTGCAATTTATTAAGTCATCTAGTGGAATTTTGATCTTATTTTTACACCTTGCTGCACACTTTTTTTTCCAAACTGACACTGTTTTTCTGCTCTTTGTTTTACGAATAAGGACATGCTGGGCAGAGTTAAGTTAAGCTTAGCACATGTAGAAGGTGCAGTCTATAGAGAAAGTACAGGTATATAGCAGCAATCTTTTGAAAGCAAAGATTAAAGGACACATGGGTGTGTTATTCTGTCCATTACTAATTGGAAAGAGAAGGTTTCATTAAATAGCGCTAATGCCTCCACAATTATAATTGGTGCTGGAATGACAAAAAAGGGATATATATATTAAAAAAATATTTGCCAAATTAGAAATAATGAGATCAAAACATATTTGTTCTGCTACATGATAATTACCTGTGTTTTGGCTATGATCGGCATAATAACAGAGTGTAATTATCTTAATCCATAGCACAAAATCACAAATTCCTCCCTGATCCCAAACATTAAACAAATGTTAGATCTTGGACTCAAAATATTGGTGTTGCAATCCTTCGTTGTGCTCTAGCAATGGAAGTATTTATTGATATAACATTTAACATAACCTATATAATCCAACATTTCCATATATTCTTTCCCTCTAATTTAATTTAATATACTCAGCCTGAAAATTAAGTTATTGTAAAAAAAAAAAAAAAAAAAAAAAAAAGCATAGTTTGGTTAATTGTCCTGGAATATCTGAAACTTTTGCCAACCTTTCTCTATGCAATTTAGTGTAATCATCATATGTTTGAGTTATGTGTTAACAAGTTCTCTAATACTTTAATATCTTCTGAGCAAAGATCTTCTTGCTCCCTGCTCATTCTGTTACATGATTCTACCAGAAAACATACTGTACATCGACGTAAACATGTTGTTTTCATGCCATGGCAAGTACGATTATACAGTATATTATACAGTGATCAGCAGTTACAGTTACATAAATGTATCAGAACACAAAACCCCAGCAAGCTCTTTTTGGGAACCCCTGAGCCCCCACAAAATATATGTATGTATTTAAGTGTCAAAATGGAGTGCTATTGAGCGTGCATTGGGCTTCTCTGTCGTCTGTTGTATACATAAATGTATCACCTGCAAATGCTATAACGTAGCCCAGGGGTGCCCAACTCCAGACCTCACCTCTCCCCCCCCAACCCCAAAACAGGTCATGTTTACAGGATTCTTCGACTGAGCCTCTGATTGAGCCACCTGTGCTGAAGCAGGGACTGATTGAGCCACCTGTGCTGAAGCAGAGACTGATTGAGCCATCTGTGCTGATGCAGGCTTATCCTGAAGACCTAATGGGGAGGGGGGGGGACTGGAGTGGAGCACCCCTGACATAGCCTATACCTGCTGTAAGACATATTTTAGACGTTTAATGAACAGGATAACACGTGGGAAGACATATGACTGTTCAGAAGCTAGTTTTAATCTAGCAAGGTCCTAGAAATGTAATGACAAGAGCTGTGAAGGTCATCATTGACGTTAATCTTATTTTTAACCACTTCACTGCTGGGGATGCCTGCATGCAAATGTATTATAGGGATGTGGGGCAGCAGCAGCAGCAGCAGATTTCTCCAATGTGCATAATGCTGCCTTTCCCAATAATTAAAATCTTAACCCCTTTACTGCCAGAGTCTTGCAGTAGATTTCAAACCAATCCACTGCTGTCCTCTCTAAAGATGGGTAGGCTATGTAAATTGGGAGAGGTGTGAAGATACTCAGCATCGATATAACGTTGCATTTCAACACAAACTTGCTTCAAGCACTTTTGCTGTGGGATTAACCTGAAATACATTGCGCTTCAATGCACAGGTGCTAAAGGGTTAAGACTGAAAGTCAATGGGTAACTTAGCAACCTCTGCTGCTTCCCATCCATCGCTGTCCAGCGAGCAGGCTTCCCCAGCCTCTGCTGACACTTCCTGACAAGCAGCTGTTGTGGAAAAATTTACCGTTGCATTAAGTCACTCCAGTGATATCCGAGAAACGGAGTGTATGGAAAACACGATGATCCATTCAATGCTTCTCTCCATAATCCCGCTCATTTGTATGAAGAATAAAAGGATATATCTGCGTGCAATAGCAAATGACTCTGGCGTCACAATATTTCTGTGTACTAAACATCCAATAAATTAATGAATGAACCCGTCAGTGCCAGTGTGGCAAACCCTATGCACTACTGCAGGGGTGGGCAACACCAGTCCTCAAAGGCCACCAACAGGTCAGGTTTTAAGGATATCCCTGCTTCAGCACAGGTGGCTCAATCAGTGGCCCAGTCTTCGTCTGAGCCACTGCACTGAAGCATGATTGTATTGACCAGGGGTAGCCAACTCCACTCCTCAAGAACTACCAACAGGTCAGGTTTTCAACATATCCCTGCTTAAGCACAGTTGGCTCAATCAGTAGCTCAGTCTTTGACTGAGCCATCTGCACTGAAGCAGGGATATCCTGGCCTGTTGGTGGCCCTCGAGGACTGGAGTTGGCCACTCCTGGCTATATATATATATATATATATATATATATATATATTAATTGAAAGATTCAACAGCGCCTGGGTGTGTACTAGCCCCACTGTAGACTCCTGACAACAAACAGACCACAACAAATGTTAGCACAGATGACCGTATAAAACAATTGTAAAAATGTATTATTATAAAATATATATAGGAACTCAGATGGTGGTCATAAGTATTGATGGTGAGTGTGTGTAAGATATAAAAAATGTAAAAATTGTATATGTATAATTGTTGTGTGTTAAAAAATATATTGAATGAAAAATGATGAATGATGAATGATGAACTATTACTGCAAAAAACACTGAAAAATATGATTATCAAAATATAATATGATTAGGTGAAATGTATTAACCAAAAAATGAAAATGTTAAAAAATAAAAAAATAAAAAACGTGTAAAAAATCAACTAAAAAAAAATATATATGGGTTATCCACAAAAAAAGTTGATGATTTTGTATGGAGATTACAACGCCCGGGCTGCTTCTTCTTTGGGGTTAGCAACCTCCCAGCAAATTCTATTGGAGAAACAAGAGAAAAAGCGCCCGATCCATGTGTAAAATCTGTCTCTCTCTTTCTCTCTCTCTCTCTCCTTCTCTCTCTCTCTCTCTTTCTCTCTCTCTCTCTCTTCCTCTCTCTCTCTCTTCCTCTCTCTCTCTCTTCCTCTCTCTCCCCCTCTCTGTATCTGGATATCTTATTTACCCTATATATCTTAACTGTCCTATACTACACCAAAATAACCTATACTGCTTTCTTCCAGATCTGACTCAAGCTTCACACGGAAGACATCGGAATCCCCCCTAACCCAGAAGACAGGTAGGGAACACATCCCTTCCAACTTATAACATTGTGGGAATGAGGTACCTGGACATTGAGGGACTGCGGATCAGGTAAGATCCCAGGCGGGATTGCTGCTTTAGATATTGTGAAGCGGGGACGTCCAGACACTGGTTAAGGGGTTCAGGAAACTAGTCATCCACACCTGGCTTTTATTTCTAGATCCGACACTTACACACACACACACACACACTAAATACATTTGTCAAAAACGAATGTTGTTCTGACTAGGAATTTATTAAATGTATTTTAATTTTAATTATATATTTTATTTTAAAGCGGGGTTGGGGGCGGGACTAGGGGCGGGGTTGGGGGCGGGACTAGGGGCGGGGTTGGGGGCGGGACTAGGTGGCGAGTAGATTTTTTGGTTGGGCGAGTAGATTTTTGGGTGATTTGTCGAACACTGTATATATATATATATATATACACTTTACCATTATCCTTAGCCTCTATTTCTCATATTTAGATCTTAGCATTCCTCTATCTTTATATACCGTTATGCATTATTCAAGAAAATATTGTTACATTCTTCAAGGTGATAATTCTGTTAATCAATTGCAAAGCAGTAATACTATGGATTATACAGTGAAATACTATTAATTTTGGTCTGTGATGCTGTAGCTCTTGATTTACCATTAATGATGCATCTACGTCTGCATTCAAAACACCACAGATCCTCGCAAACATGGATTTAGATCCATGCATTGCAGAGTGTCCTGAAGGATGTATTTCCCAGTTATAAAGAGCTTTTTGTGACAGGGATTCAATTTTCTTGTAATTCTTATGCCCTGGATAAAAGAAGCACTCTCCCTATTTCTTTTAAACTGACCCAAACAATGGGTCCATAGGGAGATTCCCAGTTTGGCCAATATCCAGAATTTATCTCCTGGTGCTTTGGTGGAACCAGACAGTCGTCACAATGTCCAACTCGTGAGCCAGTAACTGAGAGGACAGTATGACTTGTATTGATCTCTTTATTTATTGGAAGACTTCATCAGGGGAGGAACTGAATTTCTACTGAACCCCTAATTAAGCAAAGTACAAAAAATAAATGTAACCCTCCTTACCCGGCTCTAAAGAGGGTCACATCAGATTAACTATACACATTGGCAGTGCTACGTATCTCAGGCCTTTGAATGGTGCAGGCTGGGTGGAAATAAGCTTATAGGAAAAAGATGGACGCCAGGACCTTTATGAAAACACAAAGGTCCTTTATTAGACAGATGTCTACAATGCTTCACAGATAACAACATACATTATACTTGACAGAAACTCATGGAAAAACATAATACTCTGGACTTCATCCCCTGGTAGCTCTCACTGCTATGCTGGGAAAGTAATTTAACTTGTTGCTCGTAGTAAAGGATACAGTGGCAGTCTCTTGCATACTGTAGTTAGTAATGCATATCACTTGTGGAATGAGCATACACCTTGGGCTCCTGGATTAACAACCCCCTATTATGTATTTGTCACGCTTGTGCTCTCCTCACAAGCGCAGGGAAGAAAGGGAAGGACCCGCTAGCGAGGTGGGGAGGCCGCAGGGGATACGAAGGGAGTAAGTTGCCGTGCAGCTGGGGATCGACGCACTCAGTCACGTGACCGCGCCGCGTGCATGAGAATGCGCGACGCGTCCGGAGGTGCGGTGCCTGCTCAGAGACACAAGTGATCCAGCTGAACGCGCGCGCACGCTCTGACAGCAGAGCGGGAGTGCGTGTGCTCTCAGGCACCAATGCGGGGGTCGCGGGAAGCCAATGCTTCAGCACAGGAGTCTGGAAACGGAAACCATGGAACATGGAGTCTAGAGCATAAGGTAACATCCAGAGAAGGACTGCTTCTTGGAGAACGTCCAGACTTCTTAAAGGCATAGTGACAGAAACAGCAAGGTGCAGCGAAACTAAACATAACATAAGGGTTCTTAGTCTAATCCATTGGCCAAGGAATTATAAGCCTGCTACCACGTCAAGGTGAACCCTACTAAGCAGGTACCTACACTACCCGACGGTAAACTAACCTCAGTAGTATAAGAGTGACTGTCCCAGTCTTCCGGAATCCACAGGAGATAAGTAAAGGTCCCAAGGAGGTCCAGACAGGAACAGTATGCGATGAGTACTAGCAGGCACCAGGGCTGCTAGCAAAAGACTAAATGAAAAGAGAAAGTCAAAGAGAGGCTTACTTCCTGTCAGGAGGAAGAGGGCAGGGTTTGCCAGAAAGCAAGATGGCGTTGCTTGCTTCAGAATCCTTAAAGACACAGGATCTTGACTCGCAGCTAGAGGGCGGCGATCAGAAGTAAACAGGTAAGGAAGCCCATCGTTACAGTATTGCATACTTCCTCCATACCTATTCGATCAGGAATGTGCCAGGAATCTTCAGGTTGGGTCGGTACAAACATACTATGCCGAGAACTCCTTACCAAGAGCACGCTGCATCCTTTTCAATAGGGAGAACTATTGTGGCCCTTAGTGCTGGCACTTACCTAAAGGGTACATTTCTAACTGAAAAGAACAAACGGTTACAGGACACTTCTTAATACACATGACTATACACACACACCAACCAATTTACAGGACTCACACTGAGCACCCCAGTCAGAAATCTGAAGGATCTGCTTCTCGAACACACCAGTTTTGCTGGTGGAGCTATATATACCCTCTATACTCGCTATAGTGACATCACAGGTCAGAAGATATACTGTACAGGGGATGGCCAATACCGGAGTGAGCCCACCTAGTTAACCCATTAAGGCCGTTAACCCCTTATAGAACCAGTAATCCTGAAGAGGGGGCTACATAAATAAGAAACATCGTTATCAAAGTTAGTAGGGAACTATGGCTTTAACACTATATATATTTATTAAATAATTATAACAATAATATAAACTTATACCATCTTTCAGTAGAATAAAGTTATATGTGAAAATATGATCCAACATCACCTCCCAACAGTGATAGTCTTTTATTCATGGAGGGTTTTCTAGCTAGAAAATTCCCTAAAGCTAGCATTACCTTACTACAGCCCCCAACAGGAAAACACCCCAAACTACCAAGCAAATAAGGAAGTATGGTAGTGGTCAGCGCAAAGTGTGGAACTCCAAAAGATAAAAGATAAAAGATAATAAAATACACAGGATTAGTGCAAAAATAAAATAAACATTCGTTGCTTCTGAAGTGAAATGATGGTGGAAGGGAGGGGGAAAGGGAGAGGGGGGGGGGGAAAGGGAGAGGAGGGGGGGGGAAGGGAGAGGGGGGGGGGGAAAGGGGAACTGTGTACAAATAAACAGTTGAAGTCAATAAATAATCTATGAAACATGAAGCATAAGTTTCAACGACTCACACGGGCTAGTGTGAGACTTCACCCTCAGAGGAGAATGTGCTTGGTGAGGGAAAGAAAAGAAAAAACTCACACGGCCATGTGTGAGCCCCTTCCCTCAGTGGATGTTGTCGTCAGTCTTATACAGATCAGTAACGTCTTAGCTTTCGTTCCCAGTGGGGGCAGTGCATGAGCAGCTCCTCTCCCAGGCGCCCATAAGCCAAAAAATGGGCAAAGCCTGGATTAGTCGCAAATAAAAGTTTTATTACAGTCATAAAAGAAAAAAACTGTGAAACACTCACACACATATGGACAAACTGCCCAGTGTCAGCCGTGAGTCTATCCGGCAGACCCTCTTCTTCCGATTGTGTTCCCGCTAGCGCGTCCGACAGCGAGACCAGGAGGGAGGATCTCTTCCAGAAGTCTGGCGGCTGCCCAGGTCCTTCACACAATGAGCTCCGGCAGGGAACTACGCGTTTCGCAGTGATGCTTCGTCAGGGAGCGCCCCAGTTTTACATTTTGTTTTTACATTTTGTTTTACCAAGGAAATAACCCTGTCAGGACCAAAGTCCTGCAACATGTTGTAAAGAACTGGAACTGAAAGGGGTACTGGCAGAAACCATTGCTTTTTTCAGCATATGATTTCAGATATCTGTCCATAGCCTAATAATATTCAGATTAATACTTATCTAGATTTGCTCAGCTTCACTGATAATAGCAAATCTCATCTCCCACCCCCTGCTCCATCAACCTGCTAAATGCCCTATCCTTATGGATGTCTGTGAGCTGGGAAGGAAGCTCAGCTGTCTGATTGGCCTTCCTAGGACATCTGAGGGACCTGTGTGGTCCATGTGTTGGAGTTAGATTGATTCCATGGCAGCTTGGGTTCTGTAATAATAGCAGATGAGCGCCTCTGCTCTGGAATACCTCTTCAATACTCTATGTTACCAGTTTGCAGTGTAGAGTACAAGTTGCATCTCTGATCCCAGTTACATCTGATTAACACACACATTCCCAGCTAGCTCAAACTCCTATACCCACCACATCATGAATATATATTTATGTAAAAAAGAGTGCTACTGAGCATGACAAATGTATACAACAATTGTTAATCAATTTCTGACTGGCAACAGTTGTATGGAGGTAGGTGGCACCTCCCCCCCCCCCATAGCTCACTCCTCCTCATCTTTCTAACTTGGGAGGTCTTTTCACTTTGCTGCAAGAACAGGATCTACTATGGTTCTTTCCCCTCATACAGAGGTAAAGGGAAGGGTTCCCAGTGTAGTGTAGGACCTGCATTTTTGGTTATACCTTGACGTTGGTATGCAGGCTTATGACGCTTTGGCCAAAGGGTTTAACTAAATAACCAAGTAATTGTTATTATTATTAAAGTATTTAAACTTTATACTTATTACCATATATGTTTTGTCAATTGGATGTAGCATTTGGCACCCCTGTCTTTTGTTGTACCCAGTTACATCTGGTCTACTTAGTGAAGAAGGTACAAAAACAAGTGTTAAATGCTCCTTTTGTTGTACTTCCCTTACAATGTAAATACATGCAGCAAACTGGTTAAGAAATCTCATATACTGTAACCTTAGGCAGGGGGGGGGGGGGGGGGAAAGGAAAAGCATGCCAATTGCTTAAAACAAACCCCAAGACATTGTTTTGGAGTGACACTATCTTACATCGTATTAATCTGATACATTGTGGGTTTTTCCAAATATCCCCTGGTACCATCGCACTTTCACTACTGATCGTGCAGCGATGCAGAACATTTTGTACACTCCGATGTTTACTCACTTCAAACCCTGACTGCTGCTTTGGCTCTTTGAAGGGTACAAGAGAAATACAGATGTTTCAGGAATGTAGATTCAAGGAAGTTCCAAACTTGATACAATGTACATGGAAAGGGCCCGAGCTCTGATTTATGGACTGATCAAACAAAACTCTGTTTCCCTTCTTTGGCCCTGGTATATTGGAATAACTCCCCAAATGTTTTTCTTCTCCTCTGATCACTTCCCTCACCTACTGAGCAGTTAATGAATCTTACGCAGCTGTGAGAGGGGCCTGCAGCGCCTCACTCTGCTGTCTGTCACATAGCCAGAGCTAATATCAATAACACATTATTATTTAGTGGTAATGAGTACTTCAGTATTAGGTGATACCTTTTTTATTTGGACTACCAATAGATATTATAAGACAAGCTTTCGAGAGTTCTCCTCTCTTCCTCAGGTCAGCAATTCTGATTAACAGAGATTCCATGAGTTAAACACAAGATAGCGACCTAAGGCAGATGATGCAGAGAAGGAATAAACAGACATGGCAATAAATGGATGAAAGGGACAGTGAGACACAGGACCATATATCTATCAGCAGTGTGCAGGGGGGTAGGGATGCAGAGGGGGTAAGAGGCAGTGAGACACAGGACTAACTACATCTATTAGCAATATGCAGGGAGGTGGGGATCCAGAGGGGGAGAGGGGGTTAATTATAAAATTCACAGAGAGGCAGGGAGAAACATTACAACAAATTATGGTAGTGTGTTAAAACCCCCATATCAGCATGAAGTCCTTTTGTTTTAGTGTCAAAGTGTATTATCATTTTTGAGTTCAAATGTTTTTCGTTCTTGAGTATTTTTAAACATTCCTTTGAGGATTTAAATTTTTAATTCATTTAAGGAATGATCTGGCTATGAGAAGTGGTGACACCCACTGAAGTGCAATATCTTCCTTCATCATGGTGTGTTATTGTGTGTCTGTGTAGTATCTTCCTTCTTCATGGTGTGTTATTGTGTGTTTGTGTAGGTTTGTTCTCTTGAAGTTTTTGGCTGATTTCACCAATGTAGCATCCTTGGTCACATTTTCTGCATTGAATCATATATACCACATTCCTGGATTTGCAGCAGAATGTTCCTTTGACATATTTAGTGGTAAGAATGAATGCATCCAAAGGAGTAAATCAAAGTATCAATCTGGCGCACGGAGATAAAGGGCCATATTTACTAAGAGGTGCTAAGATATAAGGCACCCTTATTCGTATTCATTGAAATGAGCCAGAAGACCCTTTATGGCTCAGCACCCGTTAGTAAATATGGCCCAAGTGACTTGCTCCTAATGCTAAGATATGCCAGCTGGCAGCTCCTACTAAAGTTACACTAAAAGAAGTAGTCAAAGTTCTGCGCCCTATGTAAATTTTCCTCTGATATGTCAGTTATTCTTTGCCAACACCAGTAGGGTTTTGTTCAATTCAGGACTATTCATTTGCGGCCTCTGGGCCAAATGCAGCCCACAAAAGGTCTCGGAGTGGCCCACACAAGGTCTTGGAGTGGCCCACAAAAGGTCTTGGAGTGGCCCACACAAGGTCTTGGAGTGGCCCTTGTACTGTCTGCTCCTGCTAATTGCTGAAACTCACTTCTAAACTAAAAACTAAGGTCATGTAAATATATATGGTATAGGTGCTGTAAATGCTTACAAAATGTTGAAGTGTAATAATTTTTAAGTCTAAATGTATCCAAATTTACGATGCAATATTCTCGTGTCCCTTCTACTGCGAATTCTTTTTTGTTTCAGATCCCTTTCGAAAACTAGTTGAGGAGTCCTGCTATATTTCCTCCCTCTCACTACCTTAAGCTCATCTCAATTTGTGTGAGGAGGTGAAAAGTAGGGATTTGGGCAGTATGTAAGTATGTATATCTTTATATAGGTCCTTTTAATGTACATAGCGCTTCACAGCAGTAATACATGTGACAATCATCTAAATAACAAATAATACAAATAACACATAATGGGAAGAAGTGTTTCAGACATAAATGTGACACCTAGAAAAAGGCAACGAAGAGCTCACAATCTAATTGGCAGTGATGTCCCTGTGTGTTGAGTAGGACTTTGACTAGGAATGTGCTGCTCCCTCTTCCACGTGGTTCCTGATTGGCGCCC
Organism: Ascaphus truei; assembly: GCA_036426205.1. Lineage (NCBI taxonomy): Eukaryota > Metazoa > Chordata > Amphibia > Anura > Ascaphidae > Ascaphus > Ascaphus truei. The sequence goes on from CM071573.1 coordinate 41,899,956, forward strand.
TGGTAGGGGCAGGATGTACTAAGAGTCATGAAAACCCGTGTCATTTTCAGGTTCCTTCCTGTTGAAAATATTTTTTGTTTCTAATAACTGAAGAGAACAAACACGCTTCATTAAGGATAATTATGTGTGTCTAAGGAAACCAATTACATTGTCATGTTGTTTACAACATGTTATTGTGCGTGTGACTTCATGATTGGGATCTCTATTTAAAAATGCATTGAAATTGCAAAGGTTAATGGTCTATAGATGGTGAAAGCTTGTTATTTAAGAGCGTCAGACAAGCTATCACCACTTTGTAAAGCTATGTGTCACTGGCCCCCGGGCACTCCAGAAAATATTTCTAATATAATAACGTGACATAAACTATCCATGTGTTAGATTGCTTTTGTGTGTTCTGCTATTATTCTTTACCTTGGAGATATCCATGACTTGCAATCCATTCATGACTTCATACAATATCAATATCAATAATGTGAGTATTCTGTATGGAAACTTCAGTTGCATTTCTCTCCTATAATTAATACTGGGATGTTAACTTGCTTGGCAGCTGGTTACAAAACAGTGGTCAAATGATTGTAACAAATATAATATTGTATTGTATTGTATGTCTTTATTTATATAGTGCCAAAAGTGTACTCAGCTCTTCACAAAGAACACAGTACAGGGAATTATAATAATACAATAAGTGCAGCAAAATCAGACAATAGGAAAGGAAATCCCTGCCCAAAGAGCTTACAATCTAAGAGTTTTGATGGGGAACTTACAGAGACAGTAGGTGAGGGAATAAGTGCTGTATATGGCAGTGCTTGGCCACAATGGGTGGTAGGAGTGACTGAGTGTGGGACAATAGCCATGAGTGCAGGCTATTGGGATGCTTGATTTGTGGGGCAAGTTTTAAGTTTAGTCAAACAACTTAAGGGTTAACATACTTTACAGGGGAAGAGATGTAATTCATTTGTTTACTAAACTCCAGTGTATTTTGTGGAACACCGAAAAATAAAAGTAGGCGTTAAAAATGATATTAGGTCTGGTAGTAAATAAGGTAATATGCAAAACCATAGCCATGATTAAACCAATACAACTAATACATCTATTTAGACCAGGGATAGCCAACTCCAGTCCTTGACAGGTCAGGTTTTCCAGATATCCCTGTTTCAGAACAGGTGTTGCAGTTTTTGACTGAGCCTCTGATTGAGCCACCTGTGCTGAAGCAGGGATATGCTGAAAACCTGACCTGTTGGTAGCTCTTGAGGAAGGGAATTGGCTGCCCCTGATTAAGATGTTAGCAAAGTCTGCTAACTGCAGAACGGGTGCAAAATAAATAGCACCAGATTTATCAAAGAAACAAAGCAGCAGTTTATCAATTTCTCCTTTATCTTTGAGATTTTCTGTATAAATATGATTCACTTTTCTGCACCCGTTTTGCAGACGTTTCACACAGCTCCCAGTTATTTGAGGCACAAATAACAGTTGCTCATTACTTTATTAGAAGACACAGAGCTCATCAGTAAGGTGATGGCAATCTGCTTCTTAGTAGTGGCAAATGGCCCAAGTGGATGAGATTATGGGGATGGGAGGTGGAGTGTAAAAATTGGGTGAATAAAATAACTCATTCATACAGATACTGTGGTGCTCAATTCCAGTCCTTAAGACCCCCCACCCCACCCCCAACTGATCAGCTTTTATGGATAACCCATCTTCAGCACAGGTGGCTCAGTCTAAGACAGAGCCTGCAATTGAGCCACCTATGCTGAAGCAGGGACTGATTGAGCCATTAGTGCTGAAGCTGAGATACCCTGAAAACCTGACCTGTTGGGGTCTTGAGGACTGGAGTTGAGCACTCCTGTGTTAGGACATTTCAAGTAATACCTAAAATATACACTTATGATACATAATTGATCAAATAATAAATAAATATTCTAGATCACCTACTGTCATTTTTAATTAAAGGTGGCAGCAATTGTGAGCTCTGCGTTGAAGTGTCTGCTGAAAAACACGGATTCTATGAATCACCGTTTGACTGTTTTTAAGCCTTACTGGTTTCTGCAGGGTGTGCTAATGCACCTGGAAGAGGCTTCTAACTAAATAATTGTGGCTTCCATTACTGGTAGGCTTTTAGTCTGATGAGCTATTCAGAAAAAAGGAATTACAGAACCCTTGCTGCGTGAACAAATGGAGTGAAAACTAAAAAGGTTTCCACTTGTGCTTCCATATATAGCATAATTCGTAAACTTGTATAAACCCCTGATCTGGTGGTTTAGGGCCCTATTCAATAAACAGAAAAGTAGCTTTGCCATTTTTCTTTCGCTCATTTCTATCTTCACTATTGTAGATGCGAGGTGTATATTGATCTGCGATACATACCTTGCATAATTGATAATAAAATGGCTGAATTATTAACTCACTGGTAACCACAGTGGTCGCTGAGGCATGAATCATGCTACCTTCATGGCTGCTATGGTAACTAAAGGGTTAATGGTCCTGAACCCTCACCTCATACTAACTGCCTACCCATTGCATGCTATATAGGCTAGTAAGGTCATGCCATGCAATGGAACATACAAGAGGCTAACCTCTTCCACCTCCCCCTTGGAGGCCCAATCCCACTACCCCCACCACAATACACTTAAACCTTCACCACATACAAATGGCTATTGGTCTATTAGCGAAACATGGCTAATAACCCTGTACATATACAATATGTAATCACAATGTTGGCATAGGAGTTAATAGTATGACACAATGGCAAGTACCAGATACCTTATTTCACCCTCGTTTACAAAAAGTATTTTTAAAACACATATTTGTATGGGAGGTTATCCTTAATGTGATAACACCGGTACAATGAATCTAGCACCTACTGGGAGAGAATTATTGAGCCTTTTATACACTCTAATTAAAATTGAAATAAAACAATTGTTTTATTACAAGACCGATGACTATAAAACTGTCCGTAGGTAGGAACACCCCTCCAGGGAGAGAAATTGTGGGCCTAATCCACAATCAAATTCATTTCATATTCAACTAGTGTTACATTCAGTGTGTGTGGATCTCACATCTTTAAACCATGACAGGTTGGGGGATTTTCTTCCGTATCATTTGAAGTGCCTGTTCACAACTATTTAATTTGGCAAAGTATGTGCTTCTGTTTTACTCCTGTTATAATAAATCTAAAATGTAATCAGTACTGTCTTCAAGCTCTAATTAAGCCTCTGTGCAAAGGGGAAGGATTTCTATCATTCAGTGTTTCCCCAATTTGGATTTGTGTTAAATGTGTATATTCTTCTAGGGGACTGGAACTCCTTAGGTGAGTAGGACTACTGGGCGGCCAGGGGGAGAATGCTAAAAAGTTGGAGGAGATTTTAAACGGATGGAGGGGAGAGGGGAATGAAACAGATAACGAGCTAAATAGAAAAGATGAGGAAATAAGGGGTTATGGAGGTAGAATGGGGGCGAGTTTGACAAGCAGTGAGACACCCATAGTAAATACAGATAATACTAGAAAACTTCTAAAGACTAAACCAAGTTGGCGCAGGAAGGAAGAAGAAGATAAGATAATAGTACAGGCTGAAAAAACCTTAAATGCATGCTTGCTAATGCAAGAAGCCTGACAGATAAAATGGGGGAGCTTGAATTAGAAGCTACAAGGGAGCAGTATGATATCATAGGCATTACTGAGACATGGTGGGATGAAACTCATGACTGGGCTGTTAATTTAGAGGGTTATTCCCTTTTTCGAAAGGACCAAGCAAATAGAAGAGGAGGTGGAGTATGTTTATATGTTAAACCGAATCTAAAACCTATTGTAAGAGATGATGTTTATGAAGGGAATTATGAAGATGTAGAGACTTTGTGGATAGAAATTAGCAGTGGAGGTAAAAGTATAAAGAAAATGTTTGGAAAGATAATTATCCAGACATAGACTGGGCAATGAGATTAGCATTACAACAAAAGGAAACAGGTTTTTGGGAGTGCTTAAAGACAATTATATGATACAAATTAATGAGGAACCAACCAGGAGGGGGGCAGTACTGGATTTGGTAATATCAAACAATGTAGAAGTAATAACAAATATTCAAGACCTGGAAAATTTGCGTAACAGTGATCATAACATGGTCTCATTTCAAATAAATGATCAAAAAACAGATTACTTGGGTTCAACAAAGACCTTAAACTTTAGAAAGGCAGATTTTAATAAACTGAGGTCTAATCTAGTAGTAATATAATGGGATGATTCTTTTGCAGGGAAAAATGTAGAAGATAAATGGTCAGTCTTTAAAACATTGTTAGAAAAGCACACTTATCAGTGTATACCATTGGATAATAAGTATAAAATAAATAAGTCAAAACCAATGTGGCTAAATAAACAGGTAGGGGAGGAAATGGACAAGAAGAGGAAGGCGTTTAGATTCTTTACGTCAAAAGGGACCGAGGCATTGTATCAGAATTGAAGGAAAAAGGGGGAAAAGTTTGCGCCAAAAAAAAAGAAATTTTCCCTACTGTTCAATATGTGGTTCCAGTCCTTTCCACAGAGTGATTTCGCTGCCTGAGTCTTTACAGAGGTTATTCACCAACCTCTGTGTGGATTTGAATAGAATATCGGATGGAATGTCCTCGGCGCGTCACTCTGCTTGCGGCTCCACAGCGTGTATTATATGCAGGGCAAAGGAGAGAGAGAGTGGCCACAGTGAAAAAAGACAGCTCAAAGTTTTGCACACTTTTTCAACAGGGTAGAGGGAAGGGGGGGGGGGGGTGTTTTTTTTGTTTGGGAGGGGTGAGAGATGAAGACAAGGGAGCTGTTATATGATGCTAAGCTGGTTGACTGGGACACACTCACATTAAAGCTCAAAACTTGAATTGATGTCGCACTCCTCTCTTGGCTTGTGTGCTTCAACAGATGTCTTTCTTCTATGTGCAGGTGGATGGATTGAGGCCGAGGAGATGCCTCCTGAGATCTTCCTTAGTAAAAAATAAAGGGAAAAAATAGTGCAATACATTTATTAACGAATAAAAACTTGAGATTTAAAACTTCAAGCGACCGAGTCAATTTGAGCATAGGAAGGAGAATGCCGCCAGGCTCCACAACTTGTCCCTTCTGGGCAGTGGTGTCCTGTCTCTGCTGGTTCCCGCTTGGCAGATGTATACTGTCTGTGGCTTGGTTGCAGGTGGCCGCAGTGCGGATGTCCAGAGCCCAGTGCACAGGCTATGTCCTCCCCTCCGGCCGCCTATCTTCCCCGTGCAGACAATTCCAGGCTTCCTTGCTCCGTGTGCATGCGCATGCGCGCGACGGCGAGACGTGGCCAGGGAAAATCAGACTCCCTCACTATGGTGCTTGTAGAGACACAAAAAACGTTCAGACGCGTTCGCCAATGCTTCCTCAGTGACGTCAGCAAATTCGGGGTAGCAGTAGTCTTTTTATTACCTTGTGGAGTCTTCGCTCTTAACCTTACATTGCGGATTTGCTCTGATGTATAGCAGTCCATTTTTCAACCGGTTGCATACTATAACATCTTTTATAACAGATAATTTGGTGTTGCACATAACAGTGTTTTTAAAAAACAGGTGGCATATTAGAAACCTTATTGATCATATGTCCCTTTGAGTGTTATGAATTCTAAAAAATAAGATCAAATGAGCAGTTGAGATCGAGGGTATAGAGACCTAGTATATTAATTAAAATGGTCTTGTTTATATTTCTAATTTCAATTGGAGTCTCAATGAGGGATTTATTATAAGAATGTGGGTGGATAGCTAATTTGAGTATTAAAATCATGAATTTCTGAAGATGCCGTCTGTTGCAACAACTAATATATAAGACATAAGCAAATAATAACTAAAATGACTATTATTATTTCCACATGCTAATGACTAAAAGAAAACGTGCGTATTTGAGTCCGAGTTGTTTGAAAGGTATCTTTTAACATTAAGGGAGAAATGCGTGTAATTTCCATATCCAATTTAAACCCCTAGGGTCCAGGGACTGGAGTGTGAAATCCAGAAGGATTCTCTTCTATTGATTTTTTGATGTATTCCTCCTCCCCTCCAATCTGGTTTAACAATTTCAATCCCAAAGAACTTTAGACAAGATGGGTTTTTGTTATGTTTAATTTTGTAGTGGTTTGAAACACTATGCGTCTCTAAACCATTGCTGTATTGCATTATTTTTTCCCTTTATTTTTTACTAAGGAAGATCTCAGGAGGCATCTCCTCGGCCTCAATCCATCCACCTGCACATAGAAGAAAAGACATCTGTTGAAGACACCAAGCACAAGAAGAGGAGGAGACATCAATTCAAGTTTTGAGAGCTTTTAATGTGAGTGTGTCCCCAGTCAACAAGCTTGAATCAATAACAGCCATCCCTTGTCTTCATCTCTCACCCCTCCCAAACCCCCCCCCCTTCCCTCTACCCTGTTGAAAAAGTGTGCAAAACTTTGAGCTGTCTTTTTTCACTGTGGCCCTTCTCTCTCTCCTTTGCCTTGCATATAATACACGCCGTGGAGCCGCAAGCAGAGTGACGCGCCCGAGGACATTCCATCCGATATTCTATTGTATCAGAATTATAAGGAATGTAACAAAAATTGCAAAAGGGGAATCAAATGAGCAAAAATGGATAATGAAAAAAGGATTGCAATAGAAAGTAAGATCAACCCTAAAAAATTCTTTAAGTACCTTAATAACAAAAAATAATGATAAAAGAATATATAGGACCCTTTCAGTGTGAGATGGGCAGGCAGATTACTGTAGATAAGGGAAAAGCAGAGGTATTAAACAAATTCTTTGCCTCTGTGTTTACCAGGGAAGAATCAAGTTCAATAAGTAGTGCCGCAAGAGGAAGCCACAACCTCCATATTAATGAACAATTGGTTAACTGAGGAAGAAGTTGATAAGCGACTTGAATAAATGAAAGTAAATATGGCACCTGGCCCCGATGGCATACATCCAAGAGTCCTCAAGGCGTTAAGTTCAGTAATAGACAAACCATTATATTTAATATTCAAGGTCTCCATTTCCACAGGCCCAGTACCACAAGATTGGTGTAAAGCAGATGTGGTGCCTATATTTAAAAAAGGAGCTAGATCACAACCAGGGAATTACAGACCTGTAAGCCTAACTTCAATAGTGGGGAAACTACTTGAAGGTTTAATGCGGGATAATATTCAGGAATACCTAATGGAAAACAAAATTATTAGTAATAGTCAGCATGGATTTATGAAGGATAGATCATGTCAAACTAACCTTATTTATTTCTTTGAGGAGGTAAGTAGGAATTTAGACCAGGGTAATGCACTTGATGTGGTCTACTTAGATTTTGCAAAAGCTTTTGATACTGTTCCACAAGAGGTTTGTGTACAAAATAAAGCAAATTGGACTCTGTAAAAATATATGCATCTGCATTGAAAACTGGCTGAAGGACAGACAACAGAGGGTTGTCATAAATTGAACTTTTTCAGGTTGGGCTAAGGACGTGAGTGGAGTACCTCAGGGATCGGTACTGGGACCCCTGCTTTTTAACTTGTTTATTAATGACCTTGAGGTTGGCATCGAGAGCAAAGTCTAAATCTTTGCTGATGATACTAAATTGTGTAAGGTAGTAGAATCAGAGCAGGATGTTATTTTCTTTCCAGAAGGACTTGGAGAGACTGGAAACTTCGGCAGGTAAATGGCAGATGAGGTTTAATACAGATAAATGTAAGGTTATGAATTTGGGAAGCAAGAATGAACAGGCGACATACACATTAAATGGGGATAAATTGGGGGAATCCTTGATGGAGAAGGATTTAGGAGTGCTTGTAGACAGCAGGCTTAGCATTAGTGCCCAAAATCATGCAGTAGCTGCAAAGGCAAACAAGATCTTATCTTGCATTAAACGGGCAATGGATGGAAGGGAAGTAAACATAATTATGACCCTTTATAAAGCATTAGTAAGATCACACCTTGAATATTAAGTACAATTTTGGGCATCACTCCTTAGAAAATACTTTATGGAACTAGAGAGAGTGCAGAGAAGAGCCACCAAATTAATAAAGGGGGTGGACAATCTAACTTATGATGAGAGGCTAGCTAAATTAGATTTTTTTACATTAGAAACGAGGCATCTAAGAGGGGATATGATAATATACAAATGTATTCGGGGACAGTACAAGGAGCTTTCAAAAGAACTATTCATCCCAAGGGCAGTACAAAGGACACAGGGTCATCCCTTAAGGTTGGAGGAAAGGAGATTTCACCAGCAACAAAGGAAATGGTTCTTTACAGTAAGGGCAGTTACAATGTGGAATTCATTACCCATGGAGACTGTGATGGCAGATGCAATAGATTTGTTCAAAAAAAGGTTGGATATCTTTTTAGAAAGGAAAGGTATACATGGATATACCAAATAAGTAAACATGGGAAGAATGTTGATCCAGGGAATAATCCGATTGCCAATTCTTGGAGTGAGGAAGGAATAATTTCCCCCCTTATGATATATCATTGGATAATATGACACTAGGGTTTTTTGTTTGCTTCCTCTGGATCAATAAGGAAGTATAGATATAGGATAAAGTATCTGTTGTCTTATATATATATATATATATTATATACGAACACAAAAAGAAAAAGAGGGTTTGTTGAAAGCACACGAAAAATATGTGAAAGTACAAAATGGATTTTATTAGCAATACAAAACACAAAAATAATATTAAAATATACCTAAACACATACTAAATGAACACTGCTGAACCAAAGAATACACAATAAAAATGTAGAGACCATCTTGGAAGAAGCCTTAAGGCGAAACGGCCGTTGGAGTATCTATACCACTCACTTTCCTGTGTCCCACCGCTGCACCGTGCTGACCATCTCCTTGTTTGGAGCTTTACTGCTGATGCTGTTTTGTCCGGTCTCTGTGACTGCTGTATGATTGCTGCCTGATGCTAACAGTGAGCGGGATGCCGGGGGCTTGCATTGCTTCTTACTTACCTCTGTCTTGGACTCCCCTTCTCCTCTGGATGTCTAGTGCAGCGTCATAGCAAGTATCTGGACATTTCCTTGCTCCACGGTAGCCTTTGGGACACTATCATTTTTGTCTGCCACAGCTTATATCAGTTACACCTAGCTGTGGCATTAGGGTGTTCTTTTCTCATGTTTTTCTCCCTTGTTTTCTCTGCTGACTCATTGTTTCCATTTTAGTCTTTGAGGGGACCCCACCTCTGCATATTTTAGACATTTATTTTCTGTCTTTCTCTGGCTCTTTATTATAACTGCAAGGGTTTAGCCACCACCTTCTGGCTACACAGCATCTAGGGTATTCATTCATTATATTTTTATTGTTGCTCTTTTTTCTGTGTTTACTTGGGTTTGTGTAGATATTGTTTATTTTCAGTCATTTGTATTATCATGTGTTGCTGATCGGCGGATCTCCATTGCATTTCCAGGGGAAATTATTTTCCCCTGGATTTGCATTATCATACCTATATTTTTCGTGTGCTTTCAACAAACTCTCTGTTTCTTTTTGTGTTCATATATCATATTGGGTTGTTAGCACCGCCAGAGGGTAAATTTAACCCCTACATCTGGCCTAGTGATTTATTTTGATTTATGGGGGATGGTTTTGATTGCGGCACCAACTCTGTTTGTTATATATATATATATATATATATATATATATATATATATATATATATATATATATACACAGTGGTCGGTGCTACAGAGGCTTGAGAACTACAGAGCCACACTTTTTTGGACTCTTGATGAACGTTTCACATCCGTTGGCCCTTGATATCGGCTGGGACGTGGGCCCATCCTATTCTGAGACCGGATTCCATCAAGGACAGAAAGCAAGAACCGGATGGTGGTGATTATTATCACGCAATGCCTATATTATCTGTACCTTTGTGAGTGCATTTTTACCCCCCCTTTCTCCCTTCCCCTCATTAAATTTACTATTTTACGCTATGGGGCGTGCGCTCTCTTCTCTCTTTTTCTTATATATATATATATATATATATATATATATACAGTGTTCGACAAACCTATACATTTGCTCGCCCCGGGCGAGTGGATTTAATCCCCGGGCGAGTAAATATTGGCCCAAGCAGCACACGTTTGGTACTAGGTGGCGAGTAGATTTTTTTGTGTGGCGAGTAGATTTTTTGGTGATTTGTCAACCACTGTGTATATATATATATATATATATATATATATATATATATATATATTCAATGCTAACTTTAGTAACAGTAGGTGTAAATAATATATTGGAAGATAGCATATTGCTCCTACCTTCTTTTCTTCCCCTTCGGCTCTACAAAAGGGGAGATATGGTATCATTTATCCATTTATTATTTACACCTACTGTTACTAAAGTTAGCATTGACCAAACTCTTTAATTTACTTTCCATCTCAACACTCATTAGGTGTATCATTGAGTAATTTTGCTCTGGCTCCCTGATGGTATTCTCATCAACACTGAATTACGCATTTTACTCCTTATCTCAATAAACGATATTATTAAATCTGAGTGCATCAAAAGGAGTTCATGTGCATATCGTTCTACTATTGATTTTTTATTTACTGTCATACTCACAATCAGTAATATATGTTTTAAGTAAATATTATTAAAAGTTATATTTTAAAAATTGTCAGTGGTGTGCATTTAAGTGAATTTCTTTTGAGCACACTGTCCAGTGTGCTCACCACTTTACTAAATTTAGCATAGGTTGAACTTGATGGACGTATGTTTTTTTTCAACCTCATCTATGTAACTATGTAACTATGTAACTATGTACTGCATAACGCTATACACACACAGGAATATTCTCGAACCTGACACTAAAGTAATGGATTAAAATGTAGGTAGCATTTGGCAACGCTTGGTGGTGTCATGTTATGGTGGAAAAAGTCATGCTACAGCTAATGCCTGATGAAAAAGTATGGTGGTGTCCTCCTATGAGGTAGAGGCAATGCTAATACTCAATAGTGAATGGCAGGTGGTGGCATGGTGGGATCCACTCATGGAATGTTGGTTATAGAGTTTGGATTGGCCCACCATGCAGGTACAGATGGTGGCAGGTGTACACTTTTGTGATACTGGTACGGTCCTCTCCATTTATGTAAAGGATTATGAATAAAATGCTGTGGCCTTTTCACCCACAATTACGTTTTGGTGTTGTGTGTAGGACTGAAACATGGGCATATAGGTGGCATGGTTCGGCCACAAGGCCAAGGGGCAATTCATTTTGCCAGTCATGTCTGTGAATGTTCTATACATCTCTTCTATGGAACATCTTACTGTGGACCTTAGCATTTATCTGCAGGCCAATATTTTCTACGTGTTGTTAGATCACAAGACACATTACTGTGCAGGAAGACCATTTATAGTCCATTTAGGAGAATGGTACGGTATCTTTTGGCACCAGAAGGTGTCTTATTATGGCATAGCACTGATTAATGTTCAGGGTTAGAAGCATTCACGCTACTGTAGTCCTGCCACTGATTCGCTCAGATCAAAAAACCAACGAAGGAACTTGTAAATGGCAAGGAGAAGAAGTATCCAGGCACTCCAATCCAAACACACATGTAGTATATTGCTTGAACTGCAGCTTTAATAAAGAATAAAGTGTTTATTGGAACAGGATTGACGTTTTGGTCCAAGGTTGGCCAAAATTCTGTATTTAAGACCAGTGGAGTGCCTGAATACTTCTTCTCTGTGCCATAGCACTGATGTCGGTGTGTCTGTGTGTTGGTGTGTCGGCTGTGTGGAGTTGGTGTGTCTGTGTGTTGGTGTGTCGGCTTAACAAAGGACATGGGTGCTGAAACATCGGCCACTTTTAATTTTTGTACTGTATGTTCTGATGTATTGACTAAAGAATATGTTTTAACTGAAGAGGAGGGCTGCGGACAGCCATTTATTTTCACGATATATTTATATATCTATATATATTCTACTTACCTAGCTGTGTGCTGTCTCTGTTTTCCAGATCCACGTCTGAAAATATTTGGTCTATATATATATATATACTAGCTATTGTACCCGGCTTCGCCCGGGGAGCTGCCGGCACATCTCCTGGTGCTGCTGCCGCATCTACCCTCGCTGCCGGCACATCTCCCCGCCCCTCCTTCCCCCCGCTGCCGGCACATCTCCCTGCTCCCCCCCCCCGCTGCCGGAACATCTCCCCTGCCCCCTCCCCCCCGCTGCTGGCACATCTCCCCGTGCTGCTGCCGCATCTCCCCGCCCCCCCTCACCCCCCTCTGGTACATCTCCCCCTCCACCCCCCCCACCGGCACATCTCACATCACACACACAGAGACACACACACACACATCCACAGCCCCGATCCAGCCAAGGACACGCACCCTCCCTTAGTAGCCACGCCCCCCCCCCCCGCTCCAACATTTTTGCAGGGCACCCGATGGAAACTTAGAATGTCCATAATTTGGGAGGTGAGTCATATTGGAAGCTCAAAATAGTTGCGTTGACCTAGAAATCCGCAGCACAATGTCCAGTAAAAGTTTTGTTGTGCTATGTCGTGCCGTTTGTGAGATTTCGATGCTTCGGATATACAAACAAACAAACGGAATAACAAACTTAGAAATATAGTATAGATAGATGTACGAACCCAACAAGAAGAAAAAAAACAGCGCTCAAATACAGTGGATATAAGTGATGATGTGTGTACTGTGATAATAATCTAATTGAAAATATATGAAAACATACATATATAGTGCATGTGAAAAAATATAATAAAAGTCCAATATGCACATAAATCTTCACATGTAAAATCCAGGATAGACAAATGGGTAAATACCACTCTGAGTTAAAGTCCTGAACCAGGAAAAAGGCAATCCACAGGAGAGGGGCAGCTCTTATGGGAAGTATCACTTCCAAGGAAGAATATCTCAAATATCTTCATATATATATATACACAAGAAGGACCTGCAACAGACACCAACAGTATATAAATGTAACCCAAGTCAGGTAGAATCAGGCAAACAATAATGCCCCTGACGGTGCTAATGGGATAGGAATATAGTCAAACAGATGAGAAAAGCTTCCCCAAAAGAACACTCTGGTATACAAAAGCAAGCATCATTTATTATAATCACAATCCCTAAAAACACAAATAAAACAGTCTCTCTGGTCCTACCAATATATAGACATGTGGAAATCCTCTAGTAAGCTAAGTATACAGTAAGTGTGCTACATAAAAAGCTGAAATAGTAAAATTACGGCACTGGAGAAAGCTGATACCTACAAGTAAACGCACTAACTCCAGCAGTCTGTGTTTATCTGCGCCCTGCCTGTGTGTCCCATCTGCTTGATACCCACATATGTTTGTGACTTTATAAGCTGTAGTTTTATAAATGTAAGTAAAATATATATGTTTCCTCATATCTTTGAGGTAATTTTGAGGACAGCGTCTATTACACACACCCTGCAACAAAGTGTTATCTTTGAAAAACCTGAAAATCCTTTACACTTGTGAGGGCAGCAGCCTTTTCCCATTGGAAACACTTATTATTTTTTTAAACATATGCCACTATTTGTATTCTTTGTGTTTTATCTTTTATATATCCCGGGAGGATTTCCGGCCTGGTATCATTTTGGAATAATCTGTTTAACGATACGCTGGAAGGTCTTTACTCGGAGCTGCATTTCACCCAGGGTTTTGTATATACACATTTTGATATTATTTGTATCACTGGGAATTCATAAGCGCTACTTCTTTCTGCATCTGAATATTAGGAAATTAGTCGTTTGGTGAGGTATATAAACAAAAAAATAAAGCTTTCAAACTTTTTTTAAAATTAGTTTTGGACCCAGTAATAAAGCAAATCTTTGACTATGGGATTATAATTTTTTCTAAAATCCTACGCTGATTTCCAGGAAAAACAAGTGCACAATTTTGTTAATGTATTATAATCTCCAAAAAGGGATAATACTTGATAATTATTCATTCTGTGCCCTTTTTCTTTGGCTGATATTTGATCACATCTCCGAAATAGTAGAAGTGAAATCTTGTGTAATAATAAAACGGACATTTCTAAAACCCCATGTGCTTCGTGAACCAGATAAAACACACGCCCTTTGTTTCCTGAGTGACACACTGTGCTGTTATCTCTTACTTTGTTTTAATCCTGAGCGCCGCTATAAAGAACTGAATACATTATATTTAAGAAAAGTGGGAAAAATTACTGGTTGTCTCAAGGAAGCTTTTATTAAACTAGGCAAAGTTCACCCCACAATTCCAATTCCTGATGAACCATCATGTGCACATGACAAGGCCATTTAAACATAATCATACATCTGTCATCGTTTGCATGTGCTCTGAAGAGGCTGACAGCACCAGAATCAACAGTTGATGTGGGGGTGGGTGCAAGTGTAGCCGCATTTCTTTTCAGCTGCTTGGAAACCGCTCCAGGCCGAACCAACGCTCAATAAAACCATAGCCTCCAACTGTACCTACAGTATTTAGCGGGTACACATGTTTTTGGCTCCTGAAAGACCCGCTGTATGTGTTACACAGAAAGGTTTGTGTGTGGGGTAAGCTGCAGGTTATGGGACTCCCATAGGGATTCGTTGGAAGTACCTTCATCCAGCACGGATAGAGGAACAACAGAGGCACCTACTTTATATCCATTAAATGTTTGCAGATCTGTAAAACAGTGTTGAAGGCTCCAACACAGCCTAAAAGAAATGGAGTCTGTGGATTCAATTGCAAAGCTGGCAACTTCACAGTTAAATCTAAGTTAATTTAAATATACATCACCTATCAATGTATCAAGCTGCTTTTACTCTAGTATTGCCCTCATTTGTGTCATGCTCCAGAGAGCATGATGGGAGGGATTATATGGGGCAATAGGAAGGGTAAGGCTAGAGCTATAGTACTTGGTGCAGATACTATTATATACTATACTGCCTCATTTCTGTCTTGGAGAAACATCCAGATATCATTTTAGGACCTCTTCCAAAAATAATGTTTGGGAGGGAAAGGAAAACACAGAGAATAAAAACACACTTCAAAATTTTCTGTTTACACTTGTCATTAGTTATAATGAAATCAGTTCTTATTCGCATGTCATCTTATTATTACTTTTACATTAGGAAACGCCTGTCTTGTAAAAGTGGTTTCGTTTCTAAAAGTGGATATCTCCGGACAGCAGCAGCAGCAGCAGCACAGAAAGGAAAATTCACTGTAGACAGTATTAAAGTAGATGTTAAAAAGGATGCATCAACAAAAATTAGTATTTGGTTGAGGCGGGTGGCAGAGATTGAGTGAGAGTGGGGCAATTGATGGAGGGGGGAGAGTGAGAGGTGAGACATGGGAAGAGGGAGGGAAATAGAGGGGCTTGTGAGATATGAAATGAGGGGGCTTGCGAGTTGTGAAATCGGGGGGCTCACAACACTGTCGAGGGGGGGAAGGGGGACACAGTCAGAACTCTAGTCCTGGGCCCCAGGAAATCTGTCTGCGGCCCTGACTGCAGTTGCCCGCCCCTGCACTAATTGAAGCACGCTTTAACCCTGTCTCATTTCCCTCATCACAGCATGTTTGGCCCCAGAGACCTCTATTACATTCCTCTTCCATACATGGCCAGCTTGTACTAAAGCCAACAGTTTGGTGGAATAAATTGGTTGAGTTCACTGCAAATGTCACATTTGGAAGCACAGGGGCGAGTGAACTCAGCAACAATAAGCACGTTAAAGCACTTTAATGTTCTGTGCTGCTTTTATTCCGGGTTGTTGGCTACAAAGTCTCATGAGAGAAATTGCAATTCTCTTCAGATGAGGCTGTGTTCCAGTAACTTTGTTGAAAGTACAGCACATTAACCCCTTATTTAACTAAAGCTTGGTCAGCATGCAGGTTAAGCCCTTTATTCAGGTTGGATTAAACCCTTTTGGCTGATATGAATGTCATGATAATGTCATGAGATAATAGGTATGTTTTAATTCCTCTGGTGCTTGAGGGGTTAATGAGCTACACTTCTTGTAACAAAATACAAAATGCTGAGTTTGGAACTGGTCAGGACTGTTTCTTTGAGCTGCTCTGAACTTCAAAGGAACTTACTTGGGGCGGGGGTCCACGCGGATGGCCCACTCAAGGTGTCAATTGTTTTAATCAAGGGAGAGCAGCTTCAAAGTATTCTGTAGAAGGGGTGGGCTCCTGCCGGGGTCTGGAGAAAAAATGTATTTAAGACTGGGCCAGGTTGTTAAACGTTAGATGTCCACAGAGGAGTATTTGAGACCAGATACGGGATATTTCATTGTTTCTTACCAGCGACCTCTCTGGGAAAAATCTATGTAATTTGGTAAAGTATAGATTTTCTTTTCTGTTTATTATTTTTTATTTTAAGAAGCTGTTCTGCCTCATATTGTAACTGTATGTTTATTTTGCAGTATCTTTTCTGTAATCTAAGCACTGTATTTTTATATATATTAAAACATTTAATAAGTAATGCTTTGGGCTCTGAATGAACTGGTGCACGCTCTGGAGAGAATAACTTACTAATTCGGGCACAGGTTACTACAACTGATTTTTGTGTGTTAACGTGCATAGTTTTTCCTATAATAAACAGGGACCCGAGGCCCTGGCAAATATTAATTGACATTTTATCATATTTGCATAACGTCAAGTGGTGGCAGTGGATAGTTATGATGTGCAATTGAGTAGGGGTTAATATTAACTCGCTGGTTCCTTGCAGAGGAGAAAGGGGGGTTGGCTAGTCTAAGCCGTGTGTATTAACCCTGTTGCATATCTAAAGTCCCGTGCTCACTTGTGTGCTGTTAGTAGCGGTGGTATATTGGGACAGCTTGAGGAGAGATACAACTCATTTGATGGACCTTTGCTGGGGTGAAGAGTGGGGCAGCTTGTGGGTTGTGTATTGATCCTTGATCCTGTAGAGCAGATATTGTCCATTTGATGAACCTTTGCGGAGGTGAAGAGTGGGTGCGCTTGCGAGCGTCAGTATTAACCCTTGTCCCGTATGCAGGTCGCGTGCTACCTGGGGGTCGTGCGTGACAACATGGTCAGCTTGTACTAAAGCCAACAGTTTGGTGGAATAAATTGGTTGAGTTCACTGCAAATGTCACATTTGGAAGCACAGGGGCGAGTGAACTCAGCAACAATAAGCACGTTAAAGCACTTTAATGTTCTGTGCTCCTTTTATTCCGGGTTGTTGGCTACAAAGTCTCATTAGAGACATTGCAATTCTCTTCAGATGAGGCTGTGTTCCAGTAACTTTGCTGCAAGTACAGCACATTAACCCCTTATTTAACTAAAGCTTGGTCAGCATGTAGGTTAAGCCCTTTATCTAGGTTGGATTAACCCTTTGGCTGATATGAAGTGAGTAATGACTCCTTCACTGGTGACTTTAATTCTCTTGGCTCCTGCTGGTGGGACCGACACCCAAAGGTGTTTGAGGGCACTCTGTTACTGAAGGTGTTTAACATGAAGTCATATTGTGGCACTGCAAGGTTAATTCCATCCTCTGCCATGGAACAGCTGGGACAAAAATCAAATCACTCTACAGTCGCTCCTGTAGGCATTGTGATCTAAGATAAACCAACCCATTTCATGTTGGAGACAATAGACTAAATGCATTTCTACTGTATTACATGAAACAGGAGGGGCACGCGGGGACAACTTGGATATTGAGCCTTCAAGACTACAGGGAAAATAATGTCATTCAATTCTTGGTATATTTCTGTTATAAAACATTGCACATACTTGCAGCACTGTATACAAATATAATAATACCTTCACTGCCCCAAACAAACAGCAGCTGTAGCATAATGCACTTGGTGATGTTATTGGCTTTTAGTCAATGAAGCTGAATAATTTGTGTTTAAGTTCTATAAGTACAGACCTGATTTAGCTCACTACCTTTTGTTCATGCTATACGCTTATTTCACACACCTGGAAAAAGAAAATCGTACTCCTTTAAGGATTATAATATGACGTATTATGGTAAGATTTCCTTTATCGAGCAGGTTGTTGCCCAAGTACTTTCAAGCAATTCTCGATTACTTCTTATGGTGTCTGCGACACATTTAATACACATTATTACATTGTATTGTATGTCTTTATTTATATAGCGCCATTAATGTACATAGCGCTTCACAGCAGTAATACACATGGTAATCAAATAAATAACAGATAATATAAATGAAATAAATATGTCACTTTCCCCCTGCCTTGCTGTTGTAAAAAGATATTCAAATCGTGTAGAAAACCTTGTATAAAGTAACTTATTTTGTGACTGCTGAAAATACGACAAAATACATACGAACTATTCCAGATTCAAATGCATTAAATCAGGTTGAGTTTTACATTTTTGTAATAAGATGGCCTTGCTTTATGCAGATCATTAGCTATACTCATCATTACAACTTTGCTGTAGAAATAGCCAATTGGGCAAATATATGCTGTTCTTTGCAAAAACAGATTGTGAAGCATACAAGCAAAGTTTCACACATCTATGGTATAGAGCAGGGGTCAACAACTGAGCCACCTGTGCTGAAGCAGGGATATCCTTAAACTTGACCTGTTGGTCGCCATTGATTGGAGTTTGCCATCCCTGGTATAGAGTTGATATATGATAGATGGTGGTTTCATTGAGGTACAGAGGTTGTTGATGAGGTTGCGGGAGATGAAGAGGTTTGGTGAATGTTGCTTATAGTGAGCTGAATGCTTTTGGGATAATTGAATTGCATACATTGCCTAATACCTGTTGATCCTGATGCAACAGGTAGTGGCAATTCCATTTTGGGATCTTGATATTGGGCCTTTTCAGAAGCATTAGTACAGCCTGGTCAATGACTTGATGTATTCCAACTGAACAACAGATGCAACCTAGGCTAAATCTGCCTTAAAAATATAAATTTACATGAAACATCACAGAATACTGTGAAGCATAGCTTATATCATTGTAAAATCTATTTCTCATTTAAAAAGTTATAGCTCATAATTTGATTTATTTTTGATTTTGTGATGTGGAGTTGGCAGCGAATTCACTTAACATGCACTTCAGTTTTCTTCCTCCGTTAATTAATCTTTTATCTCAATCTTGACGTGACAATTAGCGTTGACATTAATCGGTTGGAAGCGTGAATTCTGATTCATGCGC
The DNA here is from genome assembly GCA_036426205.1 of Ascaphus truei. NCBI lineage: Eukaryota > Metazoa > Chordata > Amphibia > Anura > Ascaphidae > Ascaphus > Ascaphus truei. Next base: position 41,919,063 of record CM071573.1, read on the forward strand.
ATCATTGATACACATCCGTGGGATTGAGGTGCGAGATTGCTTCCCCCCGAGACTTCCGAAAAGAGAACAGACAAAAAGAACAGAAGGCTGATACAAAAAGATATTGATTAAAAAAAAACTACAATGACTTCATACACTGGCCCCCAAAAGTGAGGGCGGCTGCCAGGAAGGTAGAAGACTTTTTGTACACTGTATTAATACGGACAATAACAAAGTCTCCCTGAGTAATCAAACTGCGCATACACAGAATGAGGATTGTGAATACATTTTAGAAGGTCCAATGCAAAATAGCCACTTGCAAGTTAGAAAATAAAATGACTACGCACACAGAATGTGATTTCTCTGGCTCAATATCTCAGAAGTTGAGCAGTGCAAAAACAAGGGTATCATTTTACAGCACAACTGCACAAAATATTGGGGAGTTGGAGAATGGGTTTATGGAGATCATTTGGTACTTCTAAGCCACGTCGTTCTCAAAGTGTACCACTGAAATTGCTCATCGTATTCTCCAAAGTAATTTAGTCTGGCATTCCTCCCAAAGCCGACAAACTTCAGCCCAACTCCCGTCCTCAAGGGCCACCAGCAGGTCAGGTTTTCGGTGTATCCTTGCTTCACCACAGGTGGTGAAGTCACTGATTGAGCTACCTGTGCTGAAGCTGAGATATCCTTACAACCTGCCCTGTTGGTGGCCTTTGAGCACTGGAGTTGGTAACCTCTGCTGTACATGGAGAAAAAGCAACAAAGCTTTTAAAAACAAAGATGACCACCCCTAACAATGGCAACTCCACTGTGCTGCTATAGTACACGAGAGGCTGTCATGTAACCCTTTTCAATCTGCTTGTTGTTTTTCATAAGTTTTATAAAACATACTTAGCGGGTAAGTATACAGTATCTAGCCTGACGCAGCTGTTTTCAGACAAAAATCCATATTGACATCAATGTGGATTGTTGGCAAAAAACGGCCCCAACTGCCACATCGACTATATAGAAAGATATTTACTTGGATGTTTACATTTTTGCATAATAAAAAAAAACATGTAGGACAAAGTGATATCTTGTAACATCAGTTGGCTATTAAAAGATAACAGCAAGTTTTTAGTCAGGACCACTCAGGTTCTTTCTTCATACAAGTGTTATCAAGTGTTACTTTGGTTGTGTTAACACTTGCCAGAATAAGGATAATAAAAGCTTGAAATTATCCTATAACATCCATTTGCAATTCAAAGGTAGCATATTCACACTACGTTTGTCTTCATTTTCTATGAGAAATTGTTTTTCTTCTATGAGATAACACCACCGTTCATACACTATGATTAGGCCTAAGCTCCACACCCAGTATACACATTTACAAAGATATCAGCAAATAAGCAAATTATCCTATTAAATGGCTGCTGGCTCATGTAATGTAATCTATACATTCCCAACATGTTAATACTGTTAAAGCCTCTGTTAAGCCGATGAAGAGACATTTGTATGTCACATCTCCCATACCACTCTTTAATGGGTACTATGCATCCACTTATTTTTTTGTATACCAAGAGACTCCGTACTAGTGCACGTGTAGGAACGTAGGGAGGACATCCATCCCAGACCTACAACCGGGACCTTCTGAAAACATATAGGGGGACCATGAGGTAGACCAACAAAGGCCGGGAAAAACGAATGGGCGCAGGAAAGATGGCTGCCCAGCTTTTATGTTTGCCATGTTTAGTTTAAAAGGAAGGTTTTACATTCCTTTCTGAATGGAAGTAAAGCTTCCTGATTTCTTAAAGCAGCAGGTAGCTTATTCCATAGTCTTGGGGCTGTTCTTGGAAAAGCTCACCAACCGGCTTTATTACCTTAAACCAAAGCTCAATCAGTTGAGGGGCGATGGCAGATCGAAGGGCCCGATTGGGAGTGTTACTGATTAGGTATGGACTTCTGCTGCTGAAGACTTTTTTTTTACAGTACTTTTTTTTATTTTTTATTGTGTCCAGGCTGAATCAATTTCTTTCCCCTCCATAATATTTACACCTCTTTCACTTCACTTTTGCCAGATTCCTTCCACATGTAATTTACAATCGATCATGGCTTCTTTTATGGTGTTCCACATGTCAGAACTTTACCTTTATTGCCCTTAAAGGGAAGTTCAAGAAGGTGAACAAGTGTTGTAACGGGTTGTAGGAGTTCAGAGCATTTCAAAAGGAACATAACCAAGAGGCATTTATAAGCTGCTGGTTTGCGAGCTATGACAGTTGACCGGGCAAGTTGGGATTTTTTCATCTGATAAAAAGGTACTTGGCAGTTCACAATATAACCCTGCATGAATGTTCCAAGTGCAACTCAGGTTAGAAAACGTACTTTTGAGTATGGATATTTCCAGCGTCTTATTCATTCTGGCGTCTGGCTGGTACATTTCCAGGCAGCAAGTTAATGAATAATGTTTTGTAACTGTTTTTTTAAGTTTGTGAATATTTAGTGAGATCTGTAATATTCTGCAGCAAGTTTACACTAAAACTTTTAAACAGTCATGTATGTATTAGGAGGAACACTATAGACAGAGGTGTATTCAGCAGTGCTTTGTGTATTCAACAACAGCTGTTCTTGTACCTAAAACCAAAGAGTCTCTGTTGCTCACAGTAAATTGGATTGCACGGCCCTTGTCTTTATCCTGGCGTCTCTGCGGAGGGATAGTCGCTGGTCGAATTTAGTCCTATTCAGGTTGCTTTCATGCACACCCATGAGCGGATTGCCGTATTGGGCGATCGGGGCTGCCCCGGTGATGCGGCTCCCCAGCTACCTGATTGCCTGCAATTCTGCACCCTCATTCTGTCGGCACTGGGATCCAACTTCTGCCCGAGCGAGGACGGAGCGGGGGAGTCCCCGGACCGGCAGGATGTTTTGAAAGGGGGATGAGTGAGAAGGTGTCTTACCTTCTCCGGAGGGACCGTCCTCCAGCAGCGTTGTGTTGTCATGGTGACTCAACATCACAGAATGAAACGACATTGCGACGCAACAGGAGGAGTACCGCAAGGAATGGTCCAAGCCGGCAGGTAAGTACAATCTGCCCTTGCCACAGTGAATTTACAAGAGTATACCTTCTGACGACATCTCCTGGACGAACATTAAGTAGTATATTCCTTGCAACATTCAACTTTATTATGTAGTTCATTTTTTTTCTAATTAGGTGACACTTGCCTAGAGCGGACAATACTGTACTTAAATACATAAAATGGATGGGCTAAACCTGAAAAGGTTCTAAGCTTTTGTATCCACAATACCTCACACTTAATTTAATCTCCTCCTCCATGGCCAATTTGTACATGTTCAATCCCAATGAATTGTAAATGTGATGGTGAACTATGATGAACCTCTGTAAAATATACTGCTACGGTGTTATCTTTATTGATTTATCGAATATTAGATTTGTGAGCACTAATTCTATCTTTGAACATTTGAGTAATGCACCGTGGCCGGGGCAAGAGTATTCAGCACCCTAGGTGAATCTTCAGCTCTGCTGCCCCCCTGTTATGACAGCCCCATTCTCTCACCCCCCCTTCTCTTCCTCTCATCTCACCCCCTCCCATTTCCTCTCACCCCCTCCCAATCCCCCTCTCACACCCCTTCCTTTCCCCCTCTCTTCCTCTCTCGTCCCACCCCCTCCCATTCCCACTCACACCCCTCCCTTTCCCCCTCACCCCTCCTTCTTGTCTGCCTCTCAACACCTTTCTCTTTCTCTCACCCCTCCTCTTCTCACCCCACTCCTCCTCCTCTTACCCCCTCCTTATCCTCTTCCTCTCACCCCCCTCCTCTTCCTCTTACCCTCCTTCTCCTCTTCCTCTCATCCCCTCCTCCACCTCTCACCTGCCTGGCTTTGGTGGTCTGAGGTGGAGCAGAGCAGCAGACGAGGACATCAGGCGTCGTCGGGAGAAGAGGACCACGGGAGCAGAGCAGGATGGCTGGGGAGGAGCTGCGCTGTAGCAGCGGCAGACACTGGAAGTCAGTGAAGACATCTGGGTCGGAACACTGGGGTATGCTCCTCACCGGCCGTCCGCCTCTCCCGCCACCGCTCCTGTAGACTGCCTTAGTCGCCTAGTGAGAGCACCGGCCCTGAATGCACCCAACATAAAACAGAGAAAGTAATAATGTAAACAAGAAAACTAGTAAAACAAATAATAAAGCTGCTAATCTTTCTCCCTATTCAAGTATAATGATGTTTTAAAAGAAGTATTATTGCATTTGCCACAACGTATAGTGCGCAATGGCCACATTTAAAGCTGCCATTAGATATTTTCCCAAGCCAGGTGTTACTTCTATATGATACAGATCTGCTATGCATGAGCATGGTTACTAATGATGTAAGGAAACATGGGTCCAGATTCATGAAATGGTGCTATCCCTTAGCTCCTGGTCATATGAATGGGAGTAAAGGTATGTTAAAGCTTAGCCACCTTTAGGGATCTGGGCCATAGGGAGTTGTTTACTTATGTTTCTGTCTGTATTTCTTTCTAAACTATATTCCATTGTTTAACTAAATTCCTCACACAATGTGAAGTTCTAGAAAATATCCAGTACTACCAAGGTTGCAGCTATTAATTTGTTCTGGTCTATGTGGTTTGTCTAATAATAATGTCTGATGATTTAGACAATTTCCTGTACTGTTTTTTTTCCCCCCACTTCATTTTTTATTAGCAATGTTTTTTTTGGGGATGGGTAAAGAAAAAAAACAGGGTACTGGGGGAGGAGGGGGGATTTGGTACATGGCTATCATCCATCATTAGCACAGCGTCATTCATTACAGTTACATCTTCTTATTCACAATGTATGTACAGGTTATGTAAGCTTGAAGGCCTGTAGACCTTTCGTGGGGGGATTTTCATGAAGGTTTTGCCATATTATCATGGAATCTATGACCAAATGCGGTGTTAGTGGGCACAATTTGCACCATGGTTCCCAGCTTGCAGTGAATTTATGCATTGTGTCCTTAGGAACCCTGTGATCTTTTCCATATACATTATTTTTCACATCTTATTGAGGACATTTCACAAGCCAGATGCTTCTAATTGGCCGCTATCCTACACCTGGTGGTTGAAAATAAGTGGGTAATTAGTTTTTCTAGAAATGTGGTAATTTCTGGGCTAGGTGTGTTTAACAGTGCTGCCCAGGGGTCTAAGGTCAGATTTAGTCCTAACATTCTATTTATAATCATAATAGATTTGGGTCCATAGGTCTTTGATATCTTTACATTCCTAATTCCTTTAAAATCTGTTTGCCTTCGAGAATTTAGTTGAATGTCTTGGCTAGATAAGTGGCTAGGATTCCTTTGCATTCTTATAATATTGATTTGTGTGTCGGGTCCTGGGGTTTTTGATGGCTTCAAAGATTTGATTACTTCAGTTACTCCTTCTGTCATGATAAATTAACTTAATTTGTCTAGTTCGTTTTTAGAAATGGAAGGGAGCTTAGACATTTGAAGAAATTGAGACGTTAAACCATGTTGTGACTTTGACTCTATAGTCTTGTGGCCATCATAAAGTGAAGAGTAGTAGCTATGGAATTCCTCCAGAATTAGTATAGGTTCAGAAGTCAAAGTACCCAATCGCCGGCAAATAGACTGAATATTGCCTCTTCTAAGTTTCTTACTCAATCTTCTCGCCAGCATTGTGTCTTGTTTATTACACTTATCAAAAACAAAAATCTCTGTCTATCTCATTGCCTTTTCTTTTTCATAAAGACAAATTAATTTCTCCTCCGAGTCTCTCTAGTTCGTTGAGCAATTTATCATTGGGGGTTGTCTTATGCTGGGGTTCCATCTTCTCTAATTGGGAATTAAAATCTCTGTTTTTCCATTCACTTTCTCTTGGGGAAGGATATTTTTATAAGGTATTCTCCTATTATTACTTTGTGAGCTGTTCATAAACTAAGGATTGAAAGGGTTGATTTATTCAGAGAAAAGTCATCAGTGATTTGCAGGAGCTGTGTCGGGTCCTCTTCTGCTCTGAGTACTCCCAACCCAGTATTTTTGTGAGACCACGTCTAAACGGTAAGCCCCATCTGTATTGGATGCCTAGGTTCTTCAGATGAGTCGTAAGTTCTTTCAAATGAAGTCTCTGTTGTAATGAGAAAAAGCCAAGTCATTGTATACCTTGATGGTTGCGTTTTCTAAGATTATTTCTTTAATTTCTCTTGCCTTTGTCATGAGGACTTTATCAATGAAGTTATGTATTTTGGCCACTGTCTCGTGGTGAGTCTTCCGATGTTGATCTGGCTTTGAGAGATTTATGGACTCGGTATAGTTTTATTATGACCTTCAGCTCAAAAAGTTTGCACTCCCCTGGATTAGAGAGTCTCTGGTATGAGGCAGAAGGCCTACTTTTTCTCCAGGATCGGATCTTCAGATGACGTTGGTTGCCTCTTGTTTCCCCCCCCCCCTTAAGAGGTAAACAATAAGATTAAAAAAAAAAACAATAAAGATAATCAATCACTTGTATTTTTCAAAGGCTCATCATGATATACATTTAAAATTCATTGGGTTCAAGCATGTAAAAATTGGCCGTTGAGATTAAACTAAAAAAACTCTTCCAGTGGAGCTAATTTTTTAATTAAGTGATTCCTTGAATAATTGATTGGAAACAATTGAACAATCACTCTTTGCCTAAATATCCAGTGTGGGGGAACCAAGGCTATTTCCCCTGACAATGGCGTTATTAAATTCTATCATTTTTATCCTTTTTTCGTTTTGCCCATCCATTTCATGGATTTAGGGACAGTGTAGTCAGTTCTATGAATAGATGATTGTACTAATAACCCATTCAGTTAGCATTTATTTGTTGCTTCTTCCGCTGTAATATTGCCAAGATCCGACCTTTCCTCTGTCAATCTACTGCTAAAACTTTAATGCATGCCTTTATCCTCTCCAGTCTGGATTTTTTTAACATACTGCTAACAGGCCTCTCTGCCTCACAACTATCTTCCCTGCAATCAATCCAAAATTGGGCTGCTAGAATTATTTAACTTTCTCCCAAAACAGAATCTGCTAATCTCCTCCTTAAATTCCTCTCTTTGCTTCCATCAAATTTCAGATCACCTACGAAGCCATGCGGTGCAAGAGGAAGTGATGTCACGCTCACAGACCCAAGGGAAGGCAGGAGAAACAACAACAGAGGATGCCAGGTTGTCTTCACCAGAGGGGACATACGGGCTCTAGAGAACGGTCGCTTTAAAGAGGCAGTCCCAGGGGCGAATTTCTTTTTAACGTTTATTTAAATATAGGGTTGAAGCAGGGAATCTCCGGAGCTGAACGCCATTAATGTCAGCTCTGGGGACAGCCTTATTCCGGAGATACTTACCTGTGAATTAGGTGAGGATATTTCCCAGCCTGCGGACCAATAGGAAGCCGTGACATCATCTGTGAGACTTCCTATTGGCACATGTGACGCGGGAGCTTCAAAAGCTGAAGGCCCTACTTCCTGAGCTGGATCAGCTACCGGCACCTACTTCAGAGGTATCTCCAGAAACAGGGGGTCCCGGAGTTGAAATTAACGGGGATCAGCTCCAGAGACCCCTTGCTTCAATTCTGTTAATTTTTTTTTTCTTAGCCGTCTGGGACTGCTCCTTTAAGAAGAAAGGTGAGTCCCCAGTCAGCACTGTAGCGCGCATGCACAGCGATCTGCGGGAGAGCATTTGCGATGGGAGGGGGCGTGGCCGGTGGGTTTGCAGGGGCGTGGCCATGACCTCACGCGGCTGGTTCCCACTCATTGGCTGAACCGCCGGCGGGAGTGTGGCCACGCCTCCGTTACAAACTAGGAGTTTAAATTTCACTGCCTGACTGAAAACCTGTCGCGCACCGCTGGGGAAAGGTGCGCGGCAGGGTACTCACTGGGACCGGCCGGAGGGGGGGGGGGGGGGCAGAGCTTGAACGCACAGCGCACGCCTCGACTGGGGCCGTGGCCTAAGTGATTGATTGTTAAATTGTAAGTGCAATATTTACCTATGAATTGTTGATAAATGGATTGATTGCTCTCTACTTTCTTGCTGAAGACTTTCTGCACTTCTCTTCTGTCCCACTCTAACCATTTCAACGCGCCTTCTGTAAGAAAGCTGCGGGCGCCGGTGGAGATTTAAAAAAAAACCCCATTAATCCGAGGTTTTGATGTTCTTCTGATAAGTCCGGATCAAGATCTGACGTCCTATACACCTCATATTGTGAATACTAGAACTCTTGCACTTTTTGGACACTTCATTATTATCATATTTTCTATTTAGATTTTTTTAATATATTCTTTTCATACAAATATTTTTATTTACATGTTATTTAGCAAAATGTAATATTGTACTGTATATACTATATCAACTAGATAAATGTACACCAATTAAATTATCACTGCTAGAAAATTCAATATACTATTATGCACTCTCTTTTCTGGTATGTCAATACAAATGCCATCATCTTCTTGCTCTGAGCTCTCCAGTTAAACCTAATCTGAATTAACGTTCTGTAACACCAAGTATTAATATAAACCAATGTTTTATCATGCATGCCAGACTCCCTCACCTCATCACTGTCATTCACATTCCATAACAGCGGTCTGCATCGTGATATAACATGAAGTATAATATTAACAGTTCATCCATTCAGTTGGTTCGTTTAAAGTACTTTTTCTTAAATAGAAAGCACTGTGCTAATTTCTTTGGCAGTAAAAGCATGTATTCCTTTCATAAGCACCTCTATAAAATCAATTGTTTTCATGACAATACTACACATTACTTCATGTACATGTAAACTTAAAAAAAAAACCCCTTTGAATCTTTCTATTTACTGTACTTAGATTTTTCTGTGAACTCGTTAGCTTGAAAAATAACCTGATTAATACCAATGGTGTATAGGAACAGTAACATTGTCCTCATAAAATCAACATGACACTGGAAGTATCTGCTGTACTTTTTTTTTAAAGGAATAGCCTGAAGCATATGTGAGAAATCTGTCGTTTTCTCGTTAACGTGTCAGAGTTCAAAAGAAGCAGCTGAACCAGGCAGAGCTTCACGTGAAACGTGGCTGATTCTCAGAGCCACCTGCTAGGAGTACCTGTATTAATAAATAACTGCAATACATGGATGGACATGGTATGAGAAGGGGAGGTCCTTGTCTGCATTTGCAGTGCGGTGTTGCATGAAGATAGTTTTCCAACACAGTAGCAGCACCTAAAAAGCTCTTTTACCAATGCCAAGCCAGCGCTGCATGTGTCAGGAAATGCAAATAAACATTTTTAGATCGCGGATGCAATCAAAAGGTGCAAATTAAATGCGCCTTTCCCAACAAATGACTAGAAAACACGCACAGATACAGTTCAAAACTATCTAGTTAGATATTTGCTATTCTGCCAGTGGCTCGCTCACCAGGGACCGCCTCTGAATACACACAATGTTCATTCACATCTGCAATTTAGTTTTGTGTGTATGTACAATCATAGTATATATACATATATATAGTCCGGGACAGGTTTAAAACTCCTGCAGTATGCAACACACAGAGACGTATTTATTAAACTTGATTTTGTTAACTGGATTTCATTCAGCTTTAGAAACCTAACAATAATGTTAATACTGTACTAGTTTTGTTATGTTCTCTGATCCTTACATCTGAGCTTATCTTTATCTGCAAAAGTTGTCTACTGAATACTTTTGATACACTTAAGGCTGCGGCCCTGTTGGCGCTGACCGCGCTCATGCTTGAGCGGTGGCATCACCAGCTCTCCAAGCATGAGCACCGGGTGTCCTGGCTATTTCGCAAGCGCGTGCGGGGGAGCGTTGCTGTCAAGTTGAGCGCGCTGGAAAGACTATTTTTTTTGTTACTCAAGCGCCAAGATTGGGTGAGCGCGCACCACGTGAGTGGGGACGGGACAATTTGAATTGCCGAAACAAAACTCGGAAAGCGCCACGCGCTCACCGCCAACGTGGCCGCAGCCTAACTGGTTTAATTTTGTAGCGTATCACTTGGCTAAATTCGGATAATCTTTCCAAAAAATGTAATAAAATAAACTTAATGAGCATTGCCCACAAACAAAAGGACACAATACCCACATGTTCAGTGTCATAAGTAAAACAATGTTGCAAGGTGGATGTGGCTTATCTTGTTTTATTGATAAACAGTTGCACAGTAGACAAGTCTGTTAAAATATATGGCCTACAGCATGTACTAAGATGATATTTTCATTGTTATTGTGCATCAAAATGGCAGTGCAAATAGTACAAACTTTCATAAACCGGATTGATACAGTTTAAATTAAAATCACATTGTGTATTTATTTTTATTTATAACTAAATACCAAATTTATTGTAACATTATTACATACAGTAAAAATAACCAATTTTGTTAACCTATTTAATTAAGCCTCCATACTGCGTCAAATAGATTTTTGGTTGATACATAGTACATAGTTTTGCTTTATTTTACGCTATACTCAACTTGAATGCTTATTTTGACACACTTTCTTTGGAATATATAAAAAATTTTTTTTTAGTACATACAATTTACATCTGTAGTCATAGTGCAGTTATTTCTGTGTGCTAAAGAAAAGATGGTGAAACTTCAGGTTAGTACATAGGCACACGCATGCGCAATTTTAAATGTGAATTCTGTGCGCCAATTTTGTGCCAAAAAAGTAGTTTGTGAAACTTAATATATAGGCTCCATAATGAGACTCTTTAGGCTTGTTTGAGACTATAGTGCATACTAATTAGCTGCAGCTACTTCCAAGAGACTGGAAATGCTATTTTTATAACATATACATATTTTTGTAGGTACGATTTTGTTTTCTTCTGCGTTTTAGTTTGAACCTTTTTGATGCAATTGGGCTTGTGACACATTAACTGCTGGCCTCTGTGGCAGTGAAAAAAGCTAAAAAGAAAAATGAATGATTATTAAGTGCATCTTATTACTATTCGTGCTATACTTTGGCATTAGGGGAACATAAAATAGACTGCTTAAGGCACACTCGGTTGCAAAATGCTAGTGTTTTTTTTTTTACCCGAACATTTTCATTTTAAAAAACAAACATTCCTTTCTTTTGAATGGTGCAGCAATATTACATAATATAAGAGATATAAGTGCAGGACATAGCAAGATGTGAACTCTACCATCTATTGACATGTACTGTAGGTTCTTTTTGGTAGACTAACATGAGAGTTCTTTGTACATGCTGTAAGCTTTCAAGACCTCACAAGACTCTTCTTCAGACCTCTAAGTAAAGAGGAGACTTGTAAGACCAGAAAAGCTTCTCTACAATTATGTACTTTCAAGATTAACTTGTGTTGGTCCATTACAAGTTATCCCACCTGGCAAATAAATAAGGCTTCTGGAACTCTAATTAGTTTACAGATGTTCATTTTGGATCGATATTCATCGGACACTAGGAGTATATAAAAATATCTCCTTGGTGCAATATTTGGACATAATAATGTATTGGAAAGCAGATCTAAATAGGCAAACTTTGGTATTTAGTATTTTTTAACACCCCTTTAAAATGTATAGGTAAGATCCTGTGAGGCTGGGCTACTTTGGGTTCCAGGAATCACTTGTAAAGGCTGAATAAATGAGACAGCCTTCATCATACAGAGACTGCTGTCCTGACTGCAATAATACACACAGGCGCCGATACACAATACAGCTTCTGGGGTCGGTGATTTCAAAGGGATCTTCAGGTCTATTTGGCTTGGTTTGGATAGGCTTACAATCTTGCCGTGCGTCTTTTGCCCTTCGAGAAGCCATTCATGACCTGGAAAAGCAAAAGTCAATTATTCACAGGTAGTGAAGAATGCTGCCCAAAAATGCCTAGCAAGATCACAGCGGAACACACATTTGATTGATTACAAAATTCACTAATGGATAACAGGAGGAGAAGGTTGCGGAGGAATCTCCAAGCTTGGCGTCTCACCAGGGGGCGATGTCTTAAATTATAACTCTGCTTCTTAGGATCCCTGCAGCATTTCTATTCATATACAGCCAGATTATAAACCATTTAACATGAACATCAGTGTTGTTTAGGAGAAAAGAAAACCAGTATATAGTAACTACCTTCTGCTGTAAGAAACCAGAAACTAGGAGCTCCTTCCGTCAATTCTGATCCCGCAGGAAGTTTCAGAGTTAATAAGTATTGCAGAGCTTTGTTGGGCGAAACCTTTAAAGGAGTCAGCTGAACAATGGGTGCAGATTTGGGCAACTTTGGTATCTGGATTCTTGTTGGCAATACACTGTCCACAACATCTACTTCAGGGGTCAGTACGGGAAACTACAAAAGAGATGAAAAACAGACATCTTCTAATGTTCCCACATTCATAATCATACTACAATTGCATTTTGGTCACAATGCAAAAATCTATATGCTTCATTTTTAACCATTGTAGACAACTCAGCTTTGTGGTATAGCAGTGTTTGGGAAAGAGAAAGAAACATGTACCTACAAAATATACAGGGAAAGAAGTGAACAGTAATGAACCCCATATATGGAGCGTATTGTCAGCTAAAACGTTCTTAAGAGTGAAGTTATACCTTCAAATGTTCATGGGGTATCTAACCATCTAGGACCTGCACAGAACACTATGGAAGGCTGGTAAAAAATGTTCCTCTCCTAACTGCAATAATAAATAAGCAGATATACAGTAGAAATATGACTGGTTGTACTTTTGTGTTGAGTTTGGCCACCAACATTTTATTTGCATATTTGTTTTTCTCAAATGAAACACCGCTTTAAACCATCCTTTGTCAAAGTGAATGTAAAAATACATAAATATTGATATGATGTGTGGGTGTGCAGGGTAGTAATGGAAGGGGGGTGGAAGAGTTTATTTGATGACTGATCTCAAAATTGGCAGGTCTGTGAATATAACTAACCTTTGAATTCTCTTCTATCTTCAAGATTGATGTGAAGACGCCTACTTTACAAATAAAACAAAAACTATGTTTTTTTTTTCCCTTTTAGTTTGCAGTTGTAGGAAAAACTAAGCATGATGTAATCAAATACAACACTTGTTTAAACATTTCTCAGAAATGTATGGCTCCAATTCTCATATACTCCCTGTTCTTTGTACAAAATGCAACTTCCCTTTGACAAGTGAATGTTAAACAATGAAGAACAAGAACATTTATAATCCAGTTTATTAAAATAAAACACAGCACATGTTTGGTATCTACAGTTACAAAATGGGACTCCATTGGTACTGGAGATACCTTGGTTGCAAAACAAAGCAAGGTCCCACCACCAGTGTGTTAAAAAGGTTACCACTGTATGTACAATTTATTTATTTATATAGAGCCCTTGTCCAGGGCGTTGTACTTTAGTTATTAGTACAACAATGGTGGGGTTGCATATGGAACATTTAATGTGATGGGCATAGAGTCATTGTTAAGATATCTTGGTGGCGGGGAGGGGTGGGAATATTATGGTCGGGCTATTGGTTAGGTGCATTGAGAGCTTGCTTTGTTGGTGGGCAGGAGTTGGGGTCAGGTCTCTGGTTTAGCCTTCTCAGTGGCATGGTGATGGGTCTGACAGTGGAGGCGATTGGATTGTGAGATGAGTGACTTTGGAGGGTTTTGGGGAGAGTTTAAGAAGGGATGGGTGTAGTGGAGATCATGGGTGTTGGGGACGGTGAAGGAGGGGATGGGATAGAAAGAGGTTAATTGGGAATCATAGAATGTGATGGAGAACAGATTAGTTTTGAGCTAGCTTCTGAAGATAGTTAGGGAGGTGGCAGATTGGATGTGGTGGGGGAGCTTGTTCCAGTGGAGGGGGACAGGATAAATAAGGCAAATGATTGGTATCGAGAGGAGGAACAGGGGACTGGGGGAGGGGATAGAATGAAGATTGTGGCAGTCAGGGAGCAAAGACGACAGGAAGGGGTGTAGCGAGAGATGAGTGCTACAAGGTAAGGGGGCAGGGAGCAAGATCATGGACAGATTTGTCGACGAATTTGTTGAGGAATTTAAAGAGGGAACGTTGTCGGATGGGTGGCCAATGGAGTTGGGAGAGGCAAGGGTGGCAGGTGAGATTGAGAAGTGTACGGGCTGCAGCGTTTTGGAATTGTTGGAGGGGTATGGAGTAGTAGACGGAGAGAAAGTGGTTACTGTAGTCGAGACGGGTGAAGATGAGCGAACGGATGAGAAGTTTGGTCGAGCAGAGGGAAATGAGTGGACAAATTCTTCTTATATTGTATAAGTGATAGCGACAGGTGGCAGTGAAGCGTTGGGCGAAGAGGAGGGAAGGGTCAAAGGTGACTACAAAGTTGCAAGCAGAAGAGGAGGGGGAGATGAGGTTGAGGGGGAAGGGAAGGGAAGTGGAGGGAAAAGGAGGTTGAGGGGGGGGGAGGTGGAGAGGGGGGGAGGTGGAGAGGGGGGGGGGAGGTGGAGGGGGGGGGGGGTGGTGGAGGGGGGGGGGGGAGGTGGAGAGGGAGGAGGAAGCAGGAGAGTTGAGGACTTTAGACATAGCTGAGTTTATTTGTAGGAAGTGGGAGGACAGCCAGGTGGAAATGGCAGAAAGGCAGGCAGAGGTGCGAGTGGAAAGTTCAGGTGAGAATACTGGGAAGGAGAAGTAGATTTGGATGGTGTCGGTGAAAAAATGGACGTTGTATCCATGGGAGGAGATGAAATCAGAGGACGGCAGTGTAGAGGGAAAAGCAGAGAGGACCATTAATGGAGAGACACAGTGAGAGGACAATGAAAAGAGAAACAGAGGAAAGCGATTGTAAAAAGCGTGTTTCACACTTAATTAAAACGGCTATGAAAGATTTTAGTGCAATGTCTGGGAACTGAAGGGCTTTGTTACATTAGTAAATGAAAATGACTGTTAGCCATTTACTGTTTTATGCAAAAATATATTTTTGGTTCTCAACTAGGAGATTTCAGTTACAGAACAAGCTCTAGCTTTTGTGTCTAGTCTAGCTGGTTACTTGATTTCCAAATGCCTCAGAATGAATATTAAATTGAGCGCTCTTCCAAGGCTTTCATTGCTGGACTGTTCCAATATGTACAGCACTGTATACACTAATTATATAGTCATTCAAATATTTGATTCAGTGTAGCATATATTTCTAGTGTAACCTCAGTTCTAAAATAAATTCTATTTACAATAACTCTCTGGTATACTTTGACTTGTCACACTGCTCACACTATTGGTAGTATAGATGGACTATTTGTTTTAAGCTGAACATGATATCATTAGAGTGGAAAGGAGCTGGTCAGGTTATCATAAAACATGCTGGGAATGCATTCTCCGCACGGGCTGAATTCCTCATAACGGCTGCTTTGCACAACCACTAACTTCAGTGATAAAGGCACCCGATTACAGTGGGAGCTTGGCACAAATAATATGACGTCTGTATGCTCAAAATATGTATTGAACATTTGACATTCAGCAGGAGTAGCCAAGGGATAGAAGCAATGACCTCTAGGATTGGAGGCCCCAATCGGACTCCAAGCTCTTACTTCTACATTATGTGAGGTATACCATCACCAGATATATACCAATGTGTGGGGGTAATTTATTGAAGTGTGCAGTGGTGCCCAATCTGCACTTTAGTGAAGAACCTCCAATGTATATTATTTACACTTTCTATACTGTTCTAGAAACTTGTAGTACAGCATACAATTGTGGTTGACCAGCACTTTGTATAAAATGCATAACTGAACACTGAAATAACGTTTTACTCATAAAATAAATTGGGCAGAAAGCCATAACCTGGTCTACTGTGCTTAACCAATACAAAGAAATCATACGCCACAAGCTTATTCAGATTATCCAATATTAGAAAAAAATAATAATAATTTAAATGTAGAGATTGCCCCTGGATTTCAGAACAGGTTGTGATTTGTGAGTTAGTAATGTTCATAACTGTGAATTACCAAAATGTTCAAACTTGTCCTACAAAGCTACATCAATATTATATGTTAATATACAATAAGTACAATTCTCTTATGTCCAGATGTGCGAATTTTAAATTTAAAACATTTGCTTATATTATTTCAAAAAATATTTTGCAAAAATGGCAAACTAAGTCAACACAAAAGCAGAAAGACATCAGATTACATGATCCTTAATATACGACCCGATTGCAAAATTCTGGGAAAAGTCACAATGTTTTCCGGAAATATTGTGAAAACGTGAAATGAAGGGACAAAAAGTGAAAAGGTTTGCAAACCGAACGCCGACATTCGCATATCTCTGCTCTAATTATAATTCGGAGTTACATTAGTACAGGGGTGACCAACTCCAGTCCTCAAGGGCCACCAAAAAGGTGAGGGTGTAAAGATACCCCATGCTTCAGCACAGGTGGCTCAATCGGTGGCTCAATCAAATTTTGGCGTAAAAAAAAAAAAAAGATGTTAATTCGAAACTATTTACAAATGTTATTTTTACGTACCGCAGAGACCGTTTTGGTTTCCAAATCCAACACTTTAATCTGATGATTATTTGTGTCTGCAACATACAACAAACGCCCGTCTCCTCCGATGCATAAACCTCCAGGTTCATTGAAAGTTGACTGTGTAAAACTGAGACCGGCGACATTACCCAACTGCCCGGTACCTGCCAGGGTAGCACAGTTCTTGGTTTTCGGATCTACAACTTTGATCTGACGTAAATAGGAAAAACACTAATTAACTAAAATCCAACAACAAGGTCAGTTTGATGTCATTGTGATACATGTTGGAGGTGATTATAATGGAAACTGTAATTGTAAATCAAACATGCTCCTATGGAGGTCATTTGAACTATAGATCTCACCCTCAAACTGAACAAAACACACATTTAAGTGCAGGCTAGAATAAGCTGTTCCAGGGTTGAAAACCAGCACCTAGGAGTTGGGTTACTATCAGGCCAGTATAACATCTTTACACTGATGAGACCCAAAAAGATTTGAATCAAAAGGTGACACTGTGTGCTCATATGCATGTCATTTCCCGGAAACTCTTGCCGCAGTGTAAGGCTTTGGTCCCGCTGCGTCCGGCGGCACGCGCTACTCACCATGTGATGGTGTCCTCCCGAGCAGGTCCCAGTCCCTCCTCCCTGCACGGCTCACTACACGCTGTGACGCGTCAGCCGCCAGAGGATGCAAGAGAATTGTAATCCCAAGCGGCGACGCGTCACGTGGTGTGGCTGTGAGCCAATGAGGAGGGGAGGCTTCGGGGAGCGGGGAGGAGAGGGAAAGCAGCTGCAGCACCAAGGGGGCCCCCCTGCTCCCTCCCACAGACTCTCTCCTCAGTCTGCAGTGGCAGCAGATGCACGGGGGGGGGGAGGCGGGGGAGGGAAGCCCTGGCGAGGAGGAGGGGAGGCTTCGGGGAGCAGGGAGGCTGCGGGGAAGGGGAACCCCTGGCACACAGTGTGATGACCCCGCCCCCGACATCATTGCCACGCCCACCCAACCCGTTTTGGCCACGCCCCCCGCTCCAGCTCCCACTCCCTACAGACCGCAGATAGCGGGCAAGTGCCTCTCCACGCGCCGCCTGTCTGCAGTGCGGGCGCGTGGACTGAGGCTGCGGGGCCTAAGCGCTGTATGCTAAGAGATGATGGTGAAAAGCAGGATTGCAGACCTGTTTGAGACAAGTGAATGTGCTCACAAGTTATATTTTTATTTGCTTCATCAGGGGAAGAAAACTTGTGGTTCTTACAGTATGTTAGCTTATGAAATTAGGAGATCCCTGTTTGACACCCAGTAACAGTTCTATTAGACCTTGTGCAAGTAATATATCTATGTGCTTCAGGCACCAAAAATAGATAGTAGGATGTTGCAAGATCTACAAATAATATAGGCTCTATAAACCCCCAGGGGTGACCAACTCCAGTCCTCATGGGCCACCAACAGGTCAGGTTTTAAGGATATACCTGCTTCAGCACAGCTGGCTCAATCAGAATGACCAAGCCACTGATTCAGCCACCTGTGCTAAAGCAGGGATATCCATAATACCTGGCCGGTTGGTGGCCCTTGAGAACTGGAATTGGCCACACCTGCTGTAAACCTACTGTATTATACAGTGGCACATACACTGGCAGGGTGTATTACTATTGTTGAGTACAGTACATTAAAAAGTACTTTGCTCACATTACTCATTTACTGTTGCCTTAATCATTTGTTTTATTCATCTCACCTTCATGTCAGTGAGCAATCGGCTAGACTTACAATTTGTCTTAAGACCTGAACATTTTATCTTTTTTTTGCGATACGATAGAAAAATGCCAACTTTGCCCCACTGCTCATAGATAATCTTAACTGGCAAACAGTGCAATTTATGGCCATGTAGCAAGAGATGATAGAAATGAGAGAGATTGCAGGGGCAGGTACAACACACCTATCCAAGTGTACATTGGATTTTTATGATCTGTAAGAAACAACGCTGCAGTTCCAGCAGTTAAGGGGAGAAAGAGAGAAAGGTAAAAAAAACAAGAACAAAACCCCACTCAAAATAGGTGCCTATGCAAACATTTGTTTGTACTACTGTGCAGAATCAATGTAAGGGGTGTTTAATAAAAAATAGTTGCAGTGGTGTTGCCCGTTAGCAGTGAGCGTTATTAAAGTATTGCAATGCAGCCCTTTAAGTGTGGCAGCAGTTGTAATGGGGTGGCACCCTATCCAAATAAAATAACTACAATAGCACCTCATTAAACATACAAATTGTTGCCCTTTTTTTTACATTTATAAAATCATTCTGTTTTCATACACTACAGTAGGTCTCAGAAAGAGTTTAAAAACGAATGGGGGTTTAAAAGGTAACCTCCATCTAATCAAATTCCTAAGAAGACTGCTATGGTGATGGCAGTAGTGACAGCGGATCTGGTTTCAACGCTTAACTTAGGGGAACGCAATATTTTTCCCCTGCACCCCCCTGCCGGCTGTCCTCCTCTCCTCGTGCCCCTCCTGCTTACCTCGACTCAGACGGCCTGGCATCATGACCCCGCAGCATCATTTGACGCAGCGTTGCCATGGCGACGCGTCACAAGGAGCCGTCTGAATCAAGGTAAGGAGAAGTTTACCGAGGCCTTGCAGCTCCCCCGGCATTAATTTAAATGCCTTGAGGAAGCGTGCGGGGCTTTTGCTAACCCTGCGCCCCCCACTTTGCGCACCGCTGGCTTAACCCAACCTTAACACTTTAACATATTTTACTAAAACAATGTTAAAGAAATAGGGATGGGGTACAGAAATGAAAAGAAAGGGTCAGGAGAGGGGGTGGGTGGTACATTTGCACGATTAACACAATACAAACATTTAATCCAGTTAAAAAGTCTACTAAAAATATAACTTTTTTCATTTCAAAAACACATATAATTATATGTAGATATGAGGTGGGTAGGGGGGGTGGGTGGGAGAATCGTCTGTTTCCAGAGGCTTGCTATGGAACATTTGGTAGCCATAAGAATGCGAGATATTATTTGATCATTTTTCGTTGTTTGGAATATCCATATTTAAATTTAGAAGGACCATACAAGAGCTTAACCCACTCTCGTTCAGGTAGAAAATGCAACTATTACGTCTTTGGGGCACATGTACTCTTTGCCATTGCATCTCGGTTCAACAGAAATACCAGGTACAGTAAAAATACTCCTAGCCCTCTGCCAAGTCACATATAATAAAGGAAATCATTCATTATAAGCCATGTGATTCGTAACTGTGTCCACATTACAACCACAATGTTGCACATTTGTTTCTTTTCATTTGCTTAGTTACGTTAACTCCGCCTCAATGAGATAACTGCCATTTAGCAAAATATATTTTTTTATAGTTCTGAAAACAGCTGAAGAACAGAAGAACAGCAAGTGCGTCTCCGTTTGCCAATGTTTGGGTTGTGTGGTGTAGGCGCCAACTTCTTATTCACAGAGAAAGAAATGATGCTAATGGGCGAGTAAATGCGTAATATAAAACTACAAGCATGTGCTACTATTGTGCGCCGTAAATACGCCAAAACAATCTGTCAAGTTTTTCTTGGTGTTAAAGAAAAATGCGCGTAGGCGCAAACAATTCTTAATGCTTTTATATGTATGAACATAGCACAAACCGTACAAAGACAAAGAAAACACGGCCAAGTGTCAGAACATGAATAATCATACATCTGTCGCTAATGGTTATAGGTGAGAATTGTATTGTTTGACACAATGCATTATTTCAGTTCGTTTTCAAAAACAATTCTTTACACATAGTCCCCAAGGTGTTTCTTTTTTCATATTTTTGTACTGCTCAGAAAAATAGCAATGAGCTGGAAAGTATGCTCCACGCGTTGTGTGTTTTCTCTTAGATCCAAGCGAGGGACGTAGCAGAATGTGTCCAGTGACCTATTAAGTTGCCTAATTAAACTGGCAAAAACAAAACTACCATTTGAATAGAACCGGACAAGCTATACTGAGAACACATTGTCTTACCTTGTGATTATATGAATCTGCCACATACAATAGGTTTCTTTTCTGGTCCCATGCTACTCCCAATGGATGCTGGAGCTTGGCATTAATCCCTATTCCATCAATATCACCAAAGGCAAACAAATTCTGAGGAGACAGTAATGCAATTACAAAACCAGCTATGTTTACTTGGCACCGTCCTAAGGTGTATATGGAGCATTACCCCAAAACAGGTTAAAAAAAAGGTGTCATTTTCACTGTGTCACTTTGAATCAATGTATCAAGGTGCTTTGCTCCTATTTTGATCCACTTGCACAAGTTGGCGTTTTGAGGGAGTGTATACAGGAGGAGTTAAGGGAGGAGAGAGCCAGCCCAATATTACACACAGCAAAAGTTGCACCATAACTGATGCAATTTTCCTTTCTCTTCGCATCAGTTAAATCTGCAAAGTCTGAATTGGTGATGACTGTGAAAGAGCAGCACCAAACGTAGGAGGATTAACAAGATTCTTATGTCTTAGACTTAGAGCAAATTGCACCATCTTGATACTAATCACCCTTAGTTTCCAAAAACTCCAATTTGACATGCGGTCTTACTCTTACCAACATCATATTATAATTTGTAGGTGTGATTAAAGAATGACATTGAAGTGCTGATGGACAAATGGCACTGGTGCACAAATAATCACACAAAGCATCATGTGGCAATCTGCCCTCAGACATGCATAATAGCCGTAATAAGTTTATTTTATTGACAACTTTACATCAAATCTGTTATATTTTATTAGAGACTTTTTAGTATATTGGTTAGTTGTGATCACCTGCTTCACATGCAGTGATAATACACACATCTGTGGCTATTATGCCACTAAAGCAGCAACTTATAATGATGTGCACTATGATCACGGATTAATGCTTTAGGTTTGTACTCCTTTCCATAGGGAACCAGGCTGCTCAAGTGTTTTAAAAAGAGGGACATAACGTACACATCACTTTAAGGTCATAGTATAGTCACTGCACTACGCAAAAAATGAACAACTAATTGGTAACTAATGGTTTGTCCCATGCTTTATTACAGGGGTGGCCAACTCAGTCCTCAAGGGCCACTAACAGGTCAGGTTTTAATGATATCCCAGCTTCAGCACTGATTGCGCCACCTATGCTGAAGCAGGGATATCCTTAAAAGCTGACCTGTTGGTGGCCTTTGAGGACTGAAGTTGGCCACCCCTACTTTATTGTAACAATAAATATATTTTCCTGTTCGAGCAATTGGCTGGAATTCCCCAAATGTTAATGTTCCACCCTGCATTGATGTCAGTGTCATTGTTTTCCGAGTGAGTGACTTTACTCGCTGACTTTAAAGCACAGGTCATGGTTCACATCCCGGTGTTGGCTCCTTGTGACCTTGGGCAAGTCCTTTTATCTCCCGGTGTGAACACTGTCCAGGATATATAAGAAAAATATATTCTTATAATTCAAATGTACAAATGCATTATTAGTGTTCGTTGTGTCATCTGGGCTGTGTTGACTGTAAGCTTTCAAATATTATGCTTTCAAAAGTCACGCAACACATGGTTGAGGGTCAAAAAAATGTTAAACCACAAAAAACATAAAAACATGGCTAACCATTAGTTGTGCTTGGTGCCATGGGATAAAAAATGGATGCTCTGTACTTACAAATACAGTACTTTTTTTTTTTGCAGTAAGTACAGAACATCCATTTATTTGTTAATGTTTTTAGTTTTAATTACATGCATTAAAGTAGCACTCCAGGTTGCATTTTTTGATTAGTTTAATTGTATTTTTTTTAGTTCCAGGATTGAAGCAGGGGGTCTCCGGAGTTGAACTGTGTTAATTTCAGCTCTGGGGACTCCCTGCTTCCCGAGATACTTACCTCTGTAGGAGGTGCTGGTATCTCCTTCATATTTAAATGTCTCTCGTCATGCGGGGCAATAGGAAGCTGCATGGTTTGACGCTGCGGCTTCCGATTGGCCAGCAAGACGCAGGACATTTAAAGTCATCATTATGTTAGCCCCAACAAGCCCCATTGCAGCTGCTACCTGCAGAGATACCGGCAGCCCCTAAGGAGGTAAGTATCTCGGAAGCAGCGAGTCCCCAGAGCTGAAATTAACGTTGTTCTGCTCTGGAGCACCCCCTGCTTCAATCATATAATTAAATTAAATAAATATACCAAGCAAGAAATGCAACATTGAGTTCTGCTTTAAGTGCAACTATTTGTTAGCCACTTGTTTGTTTTGTTTTTTAAATATATTTATTGTAGGTGGCAAAAAATTGTTTTTGTGAAGGTATGAGGTTGAAGTTGGATTTTATGCAGTATTTTTTGTAACACAAATGTTAAATTACAATTTCCCCAATAACCATAAAAAATGTTGCTATTTAATATTCTTTCCCAGATCTCAAAGTCATTTTATTTATATAAGTTTCTTTTGGGCTTCTTTGGGTCATCGTAATATCCTATAAATTAGTATTTTCCAACACCTTTTTCTAGTGTGATTTGTTAATAGGGGTTAGTAGAGATTTAGGGGAAGCAGTGGAGGTCAGTAGCTATAAAAGCAGGTGGAATTATTCTTACCAACAATTTGCATTTCTTGAATCCCTACATAGCAGTACAGCAAAGTGTAGAAACTTAACTTGAGTATATTCACTGCCATCGAGCGGGAAAAGGGAAAAGTAATATTTGTGGATCCTTATGTGTTTGAACTACACTCATTTAAAACAAGGTAACACGAGCTAAATTATACTGTTCCGTCTAAAACATTGTACAATTTGTAATTCATTCATCTTTGCTCCTGTTCAACACATTCATCAGGTTTAAAGAAATGAGTCAGATAACAGATGTTATTACCATTGGATCTCTCTCGCCGCCCACAATGTGTTTCACTGCTCCATCTTTCAGAGAGATACTCCGAACCGTGCTGCTCTCACTGTCAGCAACAAAGAGGCAGTTCCAAGGTTCCTCAGGGCACACGGAAAGGCCAGAAGGCTGGGCAAAACCAGCTTTATGTGGATACGAATTGTTCCTATTTTCCTCGTTACCACTTCCAGCAAACCGAACGCACGCTCCTTTCGGAAGATTACTACAGGGAAACCGTTTCACAATCACAATCTGTATGTCAAAAGCTGATTAACGTTCTATACAGTCATGTTGTTAGTCAACATGCAAGTGGGCGCAAGTCATCAAAATATTTATCCTGTGCATACAAAGAGGGTGATGGCTACAAAATAGATTCATGCTTTTATGTTCCTTTTGGTTACCTGATATGACACAGCTAAAATATTTCCATAGGTAAGACTTAACAATAAGGGAAACAATGTGACAGATCACGTTACATTTTATAGTTCTCTAATTATAATCCATGTTTTCTCCTAACAGTTCCATCTGACAATTATCAAAAATACCTCCAAGAGAGAGAGGTCTGAAAGCTCCTGTGAATACACCATTTATAGAAAAATACAAATTGGAACATGGTATTCTCCTCTTCTCTAGTTATGTGTGACTTGCATGTTAACCACAAAAATATTTAGGCCCAGCTAACACAGCATGTCAGGTGGACTAGAGCCAAGTAAATCGAACACTCAAAAAGCAGCGAGGAATAATAACCATTATTATTATTAGTATGAACTACATCAACAGATGGATTCTAACATTCTCACCAGAGAATAAGCCATTACTGGCTTTCCGACTGTAATGAGGTTAATACACGTGTTTTTCTACAGTGCACGTAAATACAGGAGTAAAAGTAATTGTAAAATATATTGACCATATGAATATTAAAATAAAAACCCTCTAGTTTGGCCAGAAAATGTTATACTTGTGTTAACTAGAACACAATGTCCTAACACCTACCTTCCCTTTGGCAGCTTTCCCTCTTCTAATAATAGTGCCCAGACTTGGTGTGTTCCAGCCATGGCTATCCACAGAACAGATTGTTCACTTGCACCTGAAAAATGTATGAAATTAATAAATCCAAGCCATCGATAGCATACGGATTGATGTCCTTTGCAATTAAATAAAAATCATTTGTTACAATTGACCAGAACTTTTTAAGTCTGATCTTTGCCAACTAGACTGTGTTGCTGGCTTAAAAAAACATGATTAGGAGTTAGTTTTATACTGTAAGGAGATATACACGGGCATTCAAATTTTTCTTTGCAGAGGATGAAGTACTGCCAGAATGGCAACGTTCCCTTGATGGACACTCACCTAATCGACATACTTTAGCACCTTCCTCCCCATTTTGTCCCTAGGGCATTAGGAGAAAGAAAAGAGATGGAACACAGCCTATGTCAAGAGTGACAGCAGTGCCATGATCGCAGAGACAGCAGGAGAGCCCTCCAATAGAATATTAAGACAACTGATGGAATATGTACTTAAGTATTCAATATAGTGTTTTAAATGTATATGCTCTATATCTTACAGTTAATGAGAGAAGAGTGAATCTTTAAAAATTGCTTCAGGCACGAGACTCACTCAAAAGTTGAAATCACTCATCCATCTAAAGTTCCCTTTAATTCACTAGTTCTGCATAAAATGTGGTAGATTTTTTAAGGCTCAAAAGCGATGCAAACAAACAGCATATACAATACCATGAAAGATGCAATGCTGTTTCTACTATATTGCTTCAAGGAAACCACCAAATCTAGACAGCAGTTTACCACCATATGATATTTGCCAGTCTTTGGGCTTACAAATCTGCTGTGTATTGATTTGGTAAGATGTTTACTTAATTTTCCAGTTTCAACCTATCTGCTAGTTCTCTAATTGGAAATTATTTTGTGTGTGTCCCATCTAGAAAGATCAATACTGCAAATCATGTATGGAGGAGGACATGATATTCAAATAGCAGCCATGCACATGGCAGCTAAAAGGCTTTATTATGGGGGCAGGTTCAGGTTAGCGCACCCGATTCAGCATTATCGACTTTTGACTTGAATGGGCGTTTACACCGGATCGGGTGCGCAAATGTGTACCGTCCCTTTATGAATTTACCCCTATATTTTGTCCTCTACACTCCCAGCACTCAGCATCTACATTGCAACATACATCACTAAATAATACTGGCTAGCTAATAAGGAATATCTCTAATTACATTTCTGTGCACACCTTGCAATCCTAGTGACCCTTATTAATTCTGTACCCTTGCATGTCAGAAGGCTATATTTCTTCATGAGAGCGTTTCAGCACATTAAACCATAGCTATACGGTGTGTAATGCAGAAATCTTACATTGGCGATAACCATACATGCTTTAAACTATATATATTTTTAGCATGTTTGCTGACAGATCACTAAATGGAAAATGATAAAACCTACTGCAAATCAAGACCATTCTCGTTTTCAGCCAAAATAATGCATGCCAATCTTAATGCTTAATCCGTCAGGCTGGCCCCTTATTTGGATGTTTATTATTTTCTGTTATTTGGTGTATGACAGCAAGTGTTTGACTCAATAAATGTAATCTTGTTGTGTAATCATAAACATGAATAATATATTGCTGTTTATGATATGCCAAACTTGGAAAAGCTTGTTTTACAAAACTGTAAAATCTAAATAATTGTACACTTGTGTTATGTAGATAAAAACTCTAATACTTAAATAATATTATGATTTCTAATAACTTGAATCTGTGGTTAATTAAGAATCATAAAAATCTTGTCATTTTCCTTAAATGTCTTAACTGGTACTTGTGAAAGATTTACATTGAAGGACTGGTACAGCTCAACCCTGTTATAGCGCGGTGCTTGGGGTCCAAAGAATTTCATCACGTTATATGCAGATCGCGTTACAAAATTTTATTTTGCGAAAATTGCACCCCTCAGGGGTTCCGCGGCCGCCGGAGGGGGGAGAGCTGGGATAACTATCCCAGCTGTTCCAGACCCAGCGGTGCAGCGGCACCCCCACGCAGGACTGACCGACAGCAGCTGGCTGCTCTCTCCTCTCCCGGCTTCTGCCTCAGCTTCCGGCTGACGGAGAGGAAAATCAGACCCAGATCCCTTAAAGAGACAGTATGTCTGTGTGTGTGTGTGTGTCTATGTGCGTGTGGAGGGGAGGGAGAGAATGTGTGTGAGGGGGGGAAGATTTGACATAATTTGACGCAGGAGTCAAGGAGGGGGAGGGGGTGCAGGCAGCCAGCTAGCTCCCTTCCACCTGGGACATGACAAGCCCTGGTCACCCCAGCAGGGCACAAGAGAGGCTAGAAAACAGCATGGTAGGAGATCTGCATCATGGTACTGCATATTATTGGGAGCCACGCTCACGTCGCGTTAGAAGCAGATTCGCGTTGTAACGGATCGCACCATAACAGGTTTGAGCTGTACTTGTGAAGGACATTATTGAACACATCTCCTGCAATGTACTGGGGGAAAAAACACATACACTGTTCTCCCTTTTCAAATGCACGTCCTCAAACATTCAGACATTAGATGTTTGTGCAATCTACGCTGAAGCGAGATGAAATATTTGACAAAGCAATATGTTTGATGTTTGTTTGGTCTGGTTCTTCAGAATCTTGAACGTTGTCCCACATTTTGAACATTGCTTTTTTGTATATTTTTATAGCATTTTCATTAAAAGAGATGCACTTGATCTTGGTATTTAAAATAATTTAAAATTGATATTAAAAAGACAGAATACAAATTTGAGTTATAAAAAAAAACAAAAACCAAAAGACAGAATACGGTCATCGTATCTGCTCATAAATGAATCCAATAGGAGCAAAGTCAATATAGGTTTGATTAAGTAAACATTACAGGTTGCTACAGAATACACTAGGTTAGTTGGTTTGGCAAGAGCCCCTCTAATGAAAAGGTAGAGATTATGAGCCTATAATGTTTTTAAGCTTTTCAAATAATAAACTTCTCCATGTTAATTATTACTTAACCCCAATGTCTAATGATGAAAAACAAGACAGGATCCTAAACTACACAAGAACGAACTGAGAACACCTGATGATTTCAAAACTATTGTTAACCAACTTAGCATGTGCAGCACGCCCACCGTGTAATACAGAAAGCACTTTACAACAAAGCATTTTATACATTTATTTACACTGAGGAATAGTGCACTTTGAATCGTGGCATTATTCCTGTCACACTTTTTGATTTCAATATTCTATTTTATCTATGGATAAACTATATACGGTAGTCATGTCGATGTTCCCCTGCACACTGCACATCATGTCGATGTTCCCCTGCACACTGCACATCATGTCGATGTTCCACTGCACACTGCACATCATGTTGATGTTCCACTGCACATTTCCAACATGGGATTCATGAAGGAACATTTTATTTGCAACAAGAATACAAGTTTTTTATTTGGGGGGTGGGGGCAGGGGGGGAGGAAGGGTTCATATTGTATTTTAAACTATAAAAGGTGTAAATGCTGGATTAGCTATATACCTCTTATTTGATTAAATAGCAAAGAAGGAAAGGAGTCATGGTGTACTAGCACTGACACAATCTCTGCATATGAAGACATTAGTCATTGTTTAATTCTCATAGACATGAGGTCTTCTACATAACTTGCTGAAACAGTCAGACATTAGGGTTCTTAGTTTATTGGTTTTATGTCAGTATGAGTAAGCATGGCAGTAACGGTTACTCAGCCCAGGAACTTCCTAGAATAGGCAACTTCAATAGAAACACTGTACTTCCTGAACGGGCGGCATCAGTGTAGAACTGTTGACTTCCTGAACCAGGTTACTCTTAGTTTAAAATACAAATATAATTTTAACAGAGCCCTGTTTAATTATTCAGTAGTTTTTTTTTTTTTTAACCAATAGTTATGTTACTTTTTGGATACTGAATCATACGAGTTCACCACTTATCCCTCTATGTTCCTTTGTACCCATAACAATGCAGCTATCAAAAACATTTCACACTTACAGTAAGTCAACACTCTTCCCCTATCTCATCTTTTCAGCAAGGGTCAGTTAAAAATAGAAGGCAGCACACAAAGGTGAAATTCATCTGGTTTGAAAGAACACGCAATGGCTTTTAATATCACGGTAGTAGAATATAGTAGTTGTTACGATCATACTGGAAGAGATATTACACATTGCTTTATAACCATTAATGTCAAAGTAGGTAGGGTGATGACAATGCTTTTTAATAATTAAAGCAGAATCTGGTACTCAAAACTAGACTGGTTTGAAAGGTTATTGGAAACAAGCCACCAAATGGCATTACAATGTGTTTATTTTAATTAACTGCTTCTTTAATCACTACAATTTACGGTCTGAAAGCTCACATCCATCCATATATATATATTGGTTCATCACAACCTGTAAATAATACATTTGACTGGTTTTGGGTTGTCTTCTGCTCTGCATGCTATGTAATGTACAAATCAAGGCTCATTGCTCCTTACATCTCCTCTATTCAGTACACTAAAGCTGTATAAAAAGTGTAACCCATGTTTATGATTGGTAATTCATTACATAGATTCAAGTATTAAAAGATTATATTTTGATAGCGTTCTGGTTTATATTAGCATACAATAAGTTTACCAGGGGCCATTATCTACAATTTTGTATAACAATGCTTTCATATTTTATGAAAAATATTGTAACCCCTCCTGTCTACGATATTCTTAGCCCCTTAAAAAGAATTCAATGAGATTTTACCCTCTTTCGCCATATAAAAGGTGAAGTCCTTCATAGGCCAAATTCAAGTAATAACAGTGACATGTTTAATATTAGGAATATGTAAAGTTTTCTGACATGGATTTAAATAAATCTCTCCCATTAGTTCACTTTGGCTTATGTGAAGCTGAAACACATTTTATTTATATTTAACTATATTAAAATGCAGTAGGTACTTTGGAGAAATAGTGTTTTAAAAAAACATTTTTTTTCAGTGGACACATTGACCGTTGTCATGAATTTGAAAACAATGCTTTTAAGGGAGCATCCCACGCTTTAATATTTTTTTTTATTTTTATTAAATAGGACCATGTTTTTAAATAGGATTAGAAGCATGTTAATGGCAGCTCCGGGGAATCCCTGGTTCATGAGATATTTACATTTATAGGTTCTGCTGGTGCTACGTGATTTTTAAGTCTCCCACAGCACATGGGCCGATAAGAAGGTGCGAAGGATGCGCAGGATAGCGGCTTCCTATTGGCTTCCCATACTGTGGGAGATTTAAATCACCATATTGTTTACCCAGCATGGCACGCTACAGGCAGCACCTTCGGAGGTAAGTATTTCGGGAAGAAGGGGATCTCAGGAGCTGAAATTATCATGGTTCAGCTCCGGAAACCCATGCTTCCCACCTAGAAGTAATAAAAAATAGAAACCCTAGGTGGAACCACACCTTTAAAAGTACTGCCCTAAAGATTGCAATTTAGAAATTGCTGCTGTATTCTTTCCACCACGGGCTAAGTCTAGCTCAAACTTTTCCTTATCGTAGACCACTTCAATATAAGGAAACATGTAGAGCTGGGCTCGTCAACCGGTCACCTACGGAGGGCTTTGATGTGACCCTAGGAGTCTCGGTTGCCCCAGCAACTAGTATGAAATTAGCAGGAACAAAGTGCTGTGTTTCACACCAAAACACACTTGTATGTTAAGGTAATGTAAATATATATGGTACAGATGCTTGAAAAATGTTTAGCTCTTAGAATTGTAAAGTTTTTATATGCATCTAAAATAACAGTGCAATAGGTCTGTGACCCTTCTACTCCTAAATGGTTTCTGATCTGGCACTTTTGGAGAACTGGTTGAAGAGCCCAGATGTAGAGCATCACCATACTGTTACCTAGCTCCAGCCTTTCATATATTAATATACCTAATATAGCTGAATCTGACTATAATAAAATAAAAAATAAATCAGCTTTCAGCACTGAAACACTAGAATTGAAAACAAAGAGAGCTGACAGGAGTACGAATGGTTTTGTGGACCCCCAGTTATCCTGGGACAGCAGAACACCCTGGTCTAATTAAAGTAAATGCATCTTGTATACCTCCTGATATTGGTCAGAGGCTAACAATATGGTAAAACTACTTTCTCTTGGGAATGAATCATCCGAAAGGTACTTTGTACTTCTTAATACTGCAGCATGCTAATGAACGGATGTTCACAAGTACTACTAATATGTGGCACAACACTGAAACTCTTATATCATGTGCGTTGTAACTTTTTTATTTGTATTTTAAAAATATGTAGCTCTATAGATACAGCACTGGCCTCTGAAGTGGGAGGCACCAACTCCTTGGCAAATCCTTTAAAAGGCCAAACATTGAGCTCTTCAGGTTGTTGTGCCATCACCGTGTTACTCTGTATGGTGCACATATATACTAAGCAGTCTTCTGCTATAAAACCTCTTGTAGTGCTGGAAAGACTGCCTTACAACACATCATGGACGTGAACAGGCTGTAAAGTGTCTTCCAGGACCAGAAGCGGTCTTGTAGCAGAAGACTGCTTAGTACATATGGACCACAGTCCTTTCTATTGTAGAAAGTATGATTTGTATATAGAAGTCTCCTCGTGATGAGTTTAAGACACATTGTATTTTCTTTGCAGATCTTCATTGTTAGATGCGTGACTATCGTACTCTCCATACAAACAGTAATTGCTATGACATTGACAGCTCTTTGTAAATGTTAATGATGGAGAAAGTTTATTATTATTTTTGGTGTGAAAACGTGCTGAGAAACTTAATGACACTTGAAAGACAAATATAATAGTTTTTCTTTAACTGATAGAAAAAGTCAGTTGCCTTAAAGCACAGTGATCAACCAGTTTGCTGCTTGGGGAACAAGCACCAAACCACAAAACAATATTCATACACAGCATTTTTTTATTTTTATTCTTGCGACTACATCAAATGTAAGAAACTTGTTCATCAGCTTTCAGAAAGATGCCCAGATCCTTAGCTCAGGTGATGAATCTCACATTGGATAAAAAGTAAGGGCCATTGTATTTTAAATCCTTCTTTGACCAGATAGTCAAGGACTTAGCCACTTGGAACCCATATATAATATCTTGGTTTGGGAGAATAACCACTATTAAAATGAACATTTTACCTCGACTCCTTTATCTCTTTCAAACTCTCCCGGTTAAAATCTGTCAGAAAGATCTAAATAATATTCAGAAGAAAATTTTGAAGTTTGTCTGGCAAAACAGACGACCTACAGTTCGCAAAGATATTCTTTATAAGTCCAAATCAGAAGGAGGCTTAGCTCTTCCGAACTTACAAAACTACTATAGAGCAGCTCAATTGGGGCAACTTGTTAGCTGGCATGCAAACCCAACCGAAAGGAGGTGGGTCGAGATAGAGGATTTGATTTGTTCCCCATGCAGAATAAAAAATCTTCTCTGGCTCAACAAAAAGTCTAGACCACCCGAGAGTTTGAAGAACCCGGTGATATCCTTTGCCTGTAATCTCTGGGACTCCCTCAAATCCAAGTTCCAACTAACCGGTACCCCTTCCCTCATGCAACCCCTATTCTCGGACCCCTCTCTTCCCTTTTACACAGAATACCCGCTCTCCCATACCTGGGTTCAAAAAGGACTCACGAGAGTCAAAGATATTCTCGTTCAAGGGAAAGTCCCCCCATTCGCTTCTCTACAAACGAATCATGATATCCCCTCTTCCGATTTTTTCAGATTTCTCCAAGTTAGGCATTATATCCAATTAGTCTACAAATCAAGCCAACCCCATGCTTTAACTCTGTTTGAGGACTGGTGTCTACACCAACCCCACACAAAGGGCATTATCTCCAGAATATATCAAAATCTATCCTCTATCAAGAGCAATCAAACTCCCGATAAATATATGGTATCCTGGGAAAAAGACCTCAACTTCTGTATAGATCTCGATACCTGGAAAGACATCTGGGAATACTGCCTCCAAAAATTCATCATGCGTTGTAATAAAAGAGAATATTTACAAGTTAATACTCAGATGGTATATGACTCCTGCCAGACTGCACTCTTTTCTAGCAGCGGTCTCCCCTCTGTGCTGGCGTGGTTGTGGTGAAGTGGGGAATATTCTGCATATATTCTGGCCATGTCCCAAAATCCAACAAACATGGACGGAAGTGTTCACCTTAATACACAAGAGCCTAGAAATCACTGTCCCACATGACCCAGTATATATATTGCTAGGCAAGCCAATAGCTAATATTCCCCGGAAAAAAGCTAGAGTACTAGCCCAAATGTTAAATGCTACACGGTGTACAATTGCCAAAAATTGGAAACAACCTGCCCCCCCATCCTTAAACTAAATAAATAACAACATTTGGCACATAGTTTATATGGAAAAACTCTCAGCATATCTGAATGGCTCTACCTCGCAATTTTCTGAGATTTGGGCCCCTTGGTTTCGCCATGCAGGTATATCCCCATATATAGATTAGAATATTTGGAACAGAGTGATACACGTGGTAATTAAATTGTTGTGTACAATGCTATATTTTTGACAAATGCTACCCCTCTCCCACCTTCCCGACACCCCCTTTTATCTGTTATATGTTTTGTTAATTATTATTTTGTATGTTAAAAAATGCTCAATAAAAAATTTAAGTAAAAAAAAAAAATAAGTAAGGGCCAAACTTAACCGAAAGAGAAGCAGAATTTAATACATCTTACAATCTGTGCGTCTTTAAATGTGGCCCTTGCTATTGAAACTCAAAACAATCTTGATAAACTGAAGCTGCAAAGCTCAAAATAAAAATGCCCATCATGGTCTTTTTTCTGCCAAAGTTGCCTTGATGCACAGACCCCATAACTAACAAACAAAAACAATGAGTACTTCAGTATTAGGTGATACCTTTTTTATTTGGACTAACAATTTATGTCATAGGACAAGCTTTCGAGAGTTTTCCTTTCTTCCTCAGGTCAGCAATACAGATATTGATAAGGTATCACCTAATACTGAAGAACTCATTTATTCTGCACTCTGGCAACTGGACTAGCACGGCTATTTCCGCTTTAAACAAAAACAAGGTGGATATGTTATAGTCTTTTACCTGGGGTAAAATTTGACATTTTTTTCTCCTCTATGTTTGTGTTAATACATCTCCTGCCTTTCTCTTCTCATGATTGCATCAAAAATACATATAAATGGCTGGATGGGAAGTATAAAGTGTAATTAACTAAAACACATGGAGGTGCCCTTGAAATGAAGACGTGTGTAATTACTGTATACTTATACTGCAGTATGCTGAAATTAATAACATGCTGGCTAGCTCATTAGCTCTAAAACCAACACAGAGAACCAATTTTTAGTGCCAATACAAAGATAAGTAATAAAGGACTGGCACAAGAAAAGTTCTAATACAATTCAGATGAATGAAACGTGCTGGGTTCTAGGATCGTAACTCAGATGCCAAAATGTTTTAAACTACAAAAAAAAACAAAAAACACATAAAAACCATTTACTGGCATTGATATACACAAGATTACAATTGTGTTGTTACCTGGAGCCCCAAAAGTGACATCCCAGGGAGAACCGATTGGCTGCTGCTCTCCTGAAGCTCCACCCTCTTTGTCTGCACCTTGCCTTCCTATACCAGCCACAGTACTTACTATGTGTGTGTCAAGGTCAACCTAGAGGACGAGATATTAAAATGATCAATGTCTGGCAATACCAATGTTTTTCTACAATAGTGTACATCCAATTTTTCCCCAAGCGGTACCAATAAACCGAACCATATTAGTCTCACTTATTTCTCGCTTTATTTTCGGTGCTAATAAACCCTCTCCCTCAGCCTGTTGGGCTCTGACATATAACAGATTGGCTTTTTTAAAATCCGAATGCAAGTCTGTTTTTTTGTAACAAAGTATCTGAAGATTTTGTGGGGAAATACTTTGAGTATGGCAAATTAAAAATGGTTTGTGGATTCTTTTTTTGATAAAGACAGGAGAACAAAGACTATTTTGTAAACTGTATTTTAACATGTTACTCTGCTACAAGAGTAATAGAGATTGTTTTCAGGATGTGAATAAGCACACTTTTGTTAGGACTTTTACGGGGTTATGTGCAATTCATACAGATTTATGGCTTTATTCTATATTGTCTGAAGTGGCCATTTGGGATGATTACGACTACAAAAAAACCTCATTAAAATCAATGGGGATTTTTGGCTGAAAATGGCCTAAACAGCTACTTTGGACATTACTCCCTAATGCATACTAATACGAAACACATCACTGGTCTGTATAGTACAGAAATATATAGTGTTTTAGATACCACTGTATTTACTAAAGGGCTGCAAAACCTTCTAGAGTTGCTTTAAGATGCACGTACATTCATAAGTCCAGAAAATAGGAAAATGGAACTCACTTTTAGGAATCCTATTCAATCCTATGGAGGTCCTGTGATGTGCTGTCCGCTGTGGTTGAACAACAGGTAAAAGAGGAGAAACGGAGCACTATCCAAGTGAAAAATAAGGATCCAGAGAGTGTATTCAATAAGAAAAGTTAGAGCTTTAATGGATCATATATAGACCCCCAAAAAACACACAACGCGTTTCGCGCATATAGCGCTTCACCATGATGAAGCGCTATATGCGCAAAACACGTGGTGTATTTTTTGGGGGTCTATATATGATCCATTAAAGCTCTAACTTTTTTTTATTGAATACCCTCTCTGGATCCTTATTTTTCACTTTGATAGCGCTCAGTTTCTCCTCTTTTACATAATGACTTCAGTAAGGAATATATAATATTGGAACAAGTTTGATCATAATTCTTCCAGGACACCTGCTTTTACTAGGGCTTTTGAACTTGAACAAACCCATTAATTATACCATCCCACTGAGTTGAGTACTAAAGCTACAGTATGTAATCACAATGCTATGT
This sequence comes from Ascaphus truei, assembly GCA_036426205.1. Lineage (NCBI taxonomy): Eukaryota > Metazoa > Chordata > Amphibia > Anura > Ascaphidae > Ascaphus > Ascaphus truei. The sequence continues at coordinate 41,954,244 of CM071573.1, forward strand.
TTAATATCTGAAATATGGTTAACCACTGAATTATTTTAAGACCGCAAGAAATAGTATTAAAAACTTTTTTCATAAAAATGTAGATTCATATACATTTCTTCCATTACATAATGCCTTGCAAATTACTTTGTGTTAGCTGGGATATCATCATAATGAACACTTCAATTTGAGTGCGAGCTCAGTCGAAAGGGACAAACCTCTTCCGTGATTCATCGGCAAAGATCCTGCTGCCCAGGGCATGCCTATTTCAAAAGAGGAAGTGCTGTAGCTTCCTAAAATAGTTGCTATAACAACCCAAGGAAGTTGAAAAATTTAAAAAAGGCATAAAGAGCGGGGGAGGAAATGTCCTATTATGTAATACTACACTGATTTATTTAAAAAAAACAATCATATAGAATTGTGAATGAAATGCTGCTTAATTTTATTACAAAATGTAAAAGTTCACAACTAGATTTCCAGTCCCTAATTTATCATTCCCAGTACAAGCACTTGTAGCTCAGGTCTTCTCAACAGCAGAGACAAATTCCCTGTCTGAGCACCTAATATAAGCTTGACTCTCTACTGATTGCGCTATTGTGACTATGTCGAGCATTAGGAATACAGGTTTATTACAAGAGAAATGATTCTCTACTGAATAGGCTTTTGTTAGTTTTTAATGCATTCTCGTACACACTTACACTGATAGATTTAAGTTAAATAGGAGGCGTGCAAATTATTCCAGCCCACACCAAGCCGAGTAATTTATTTAGTGCAATAATTATACCGCAAATGAAAGGAGTTAAGAAGTACAGTGTGTACAACAGACAGGGCTGGTAAAATACCAGAGGCAGGTGAAAGCATGTGGAATTATACTAGGGGCAGAATATGTCCACGCTGAGCGAACAGAGTAACAATCACAATCAGTGGAACATGGAGCAGACATGTTGTAAAATGCAGGGTTACCTTTCTAATCAAATGGTTCTCAGTATCCGCTACATAGATGACATTGTTTTTAATAGTCACTCCCTGAGGTGACTTAAAGGCCGCTTCTGAAAAACTTCCATCCTTCCATCCACTTTTAGGCCCTGTCACAGGATAGAAAAAGAAAGAATAAAGAGGTTTCATACTTTCACCTCTACTATCAAAGTTTACCGTTGTTTGAAATGACAAGAAAATGCCATTGACTGTCTATAGAAATGTGAAGCATACAGAGCTCAGCTACACTTAAACCCCATGGACTGCAAATAGAACCAACATTACTCCATATTAGTGTAAATGTATTTCTTAATGAAAACACTCAGTCATATAAAACATTTGTTCTTAAACCTATCCTCAGGGTATACCACCCACACCATGTTTTTCAAATAGACTATGACTTTACATACATGTCACTGCACTTAATTAATAAAGAAAATTCACTCGTAATGCAAATAATTCTACACTGGCTCAAAGAAGATGTTCTGATCTAAAACACTTATTTCAATATGAGCAATTAGTAAATGGTTGATAGCATTCCTGATACATAAAAGGTTGACAGATTCAATCCTAAGGGTCCCTAATTTGCATTCGCTGCGATCATAAAGTGGGCTGGAATAATTCAATGCATGGGCACTATTGTCCCTATATTGCAATTCATTAAATAATGAGAACTTTTACAAATCAATTTATTAAAGGCAATACATCTATTGGATCGGGTGTGTGATATATACATACATACAGTGAATTCAAAATACTTAGCTATATTCCCCCACTATGGTATAGGTTATACATCCTATGGTTGGTGCAAACATTAAGTCTCTAAGAGGCATAGACACCAGAGATATTGAACCTGATATCTGGATGAATACTTACCTTAGCTATTTACTCAATAACAATAGACTATTGGATGAGTCCTCACATACAAACTATAGATTACACACATATACATCCTATATCAATTTGCACCGATGGTGTTAATACGATTTCACGTATCAACTTTTAGCACATGTATACAATATACTTTTATTTCTTATTCTATTAATTAGTATGAGTCTATAACACTAATAGGTGGGGATCCCGGTATATGAGTACAGTCATATACTCCAGAGGTCCACAACTCCAGTCCTCAAGGACCTCTAACAGTGCAGGATTTAAGGATAGCCTCTCATTAGCACAGGTGGCCCAATCATTTTTACTGAACCACCTGTGCTCTAGCAGGGGTATCCGTAAAACCTGCACTGTTAGTGGTCCTTGAGGACTGGAGTTGGGGACCTCTGATATACTCACTTGGACCGGCATTGTCTTTTAGAGGCGGACCACTTAAAATGTATCACTCCTACACCATCACTCCTCTTACTTTTTATCCTTATAGTAATACTTACCTTCACATCACACTACCTATTGGTGCCACATACACAGTCACATCCAGCACAAAGTTTTGAGGTTTAGAATAGAATTCATGCTGACATTACTGTCAATTCAGGGTAATATTATTATAATTAATAATACACCTTGCACATAATCTCTGGGTTGAATATTATAAGATCACCCTACTTTATAGAATATTCCCAGACTTATTATCATAGTCTGTGCGCATATATATATATATATATATATTTTAAATATTAATGGTTGCTCGTTTTCTATTTTCCATCTGCTTTCGCTGTAGGTACATTATTTGATATCCTGGTTTACTGCCTGGGATTCATAGCCCATTAACATTGCCGCTACATATTCTGGGTAATTTGTATATTGCCTCATGACCATTGCCATCGCTCGTGGTCTCGTTTATTTCTACAGGGACTGCTATTTATTCATCAATAAGGTCCCAGCGAACCTTCAGTATGCTATTAACCCTGAGCATACTGATCTGTTTAATTTATGATCAGGACACACTATTTAACAGTGAGACACTATCTTATCCACTTTAGGTTCTCAATATAGAGAATGTGCTTCTGACTTACAGATCTGGCGCAATCATAGCCGATCAGTTTCTAACTAGGCTGCTAGCACCGGGGAAGAGAAGGAAAAAAAAAAAGGAGGTGGGGGGGACGACAACATACACATAATTCCATTAGACAGATAACTAATGAGGGAGGTCTGATTGAGTTTTCCACTGTGTCTGCCGTCATTGGCTCTAACACTCAGACACACCTCCTACCCCGGTATAAAGGGTTTGTGTGACGGAGTTTAGATAACTCCTCCTACCCTGAAGAAGCATAACGTGAAATGTACGTCGGTTTTATGATGTCACCACGGTGACGCCAGTGGAGGGAACAGCTGATCAGGAGCTAAGCTTACACAGCTCAGGTCGTATGGCGATTTTTAGAATATTATGACACTTGTGGCAGTATATGCACTGGCATTTACTGGCTTGCCTCAATGACACACACGATTGATTATTTGTGGTATAATATGTAAAACTGTGATTGAGGATACCTGTTGATATTCATAAGTAGTTAACATCAAATACCTGCTGTGGGTTAATAATCATATAGCTACTGTTGATGCAAAATGCAGTAAACCCTGTGATCGGAGGTACCTGCTGACATTGAGAATTGACTAACACCTTGTATCTGCAGTGGTTTTATAACCTTGTAGATACTGTTGTCACAATACCACAGTAATTATAGCCAATCAAAGAGTGCACTAGCTTTCAATTCATGTATTTGTCCAAACCAGTTTACACTGCCAAGTGATGTCTGGCAGCTGAATAACTAATAATTAATGAGTTAAGCTAATTATACTTTGGGCTGCAGCATTTTATGTTTTTTGCTACTAACTGCGACGTGCAATGTTGCACTTATTGAGAAGCAATATCACTGTGTGGAGCCATTAAGTTCAGCCCTAACCAATGCGGTCATTGCAACTGTTGCATTTATAACACCTAGCAACAGTTGTGTTAATAATCGTTTGGAGGGCCACCATAATTAAAAACTTACCTTTTTTCATCCACACATTTATACAAGTTATAATAATTATATCTATAGTTACAACTGAAACTTCACTAATTTCTTCTGTTTGTTACTAAATCATTGTTTCGGTTTTATTTTACTTTAACTGCATTACAGCACAAAAGGCCTTAAGATGAAATGGGGTTACAATGAATAGAAATTTATTATAAAAGCTTTTATAATTTCTCATTGTGCTATGTCTTCAAATACACTACTAGTTTACTTCCAGAGTTATTACTCATTTTGACAAAGCACTGTGCAATTTGGGCAACGTTGGAGAACACTTCATAAGATGGAGACACTTCAAAGCTTTCAACTCAATTTCAGTTACTGAACAGGATTTGATTAAAAATGTAGTTTCTCAGAATAGGAAAAATATATGAAAAAACAGTATTCTGCTCCAGAACAAAACATTGCCCTTCAGCTGAAAAATGTAAAGTAAATCGGGCGTATTTCGCACTTGGGGCATGTAAGGTGAGATGTTAATACACTTGCAAACAGAAGAACGGCTCAAAATTATATTGTACGGCTTTACTGCAACGCCGACTGTCCCCATTTACACTAGTTGCTCATTTTAGTTTACCAGATCTACAGTATTTATTGTGTTGTTGAGTTTAGGCAGATTCTTCCTGCATAATATTTGCCTTGATATCCCAAGAGAGCTACAACTAAAATGAGATTAAGTATTTGTTAGGAGAGGTGATATACTGTAA